>MJUU01036384.1:137831-148528 GCA_002080025.1 Modiolus philippinarum | reverse complement strand
TTTAAATTGCAAAAATGTTCAGCATGTTAAGATCTACCCACATGGATATTTTGAAGAAAATCCAAGTACCTATATATGAGTTGTGGTCCTTTATTGGTCAAATTTTTCGTGATTTTTTACTTTGTCCTATATTTCAAAATCGCTTTGAGATAGAGGTCAAGTTTAAAATGCATAAATGTTCAGCATGTTAAGGACTATATTTTATTGAACACAATCAAGTTTTCCAACCGCTTCCAAGATGGCCGCCAGCGGGGAACTTAGTTTACCATTTGACCTAATGGGAAAAATCATACAAAGAACTTCTTCTTGAGAACCACTGAATGGATTTGAACGAAACTTGTCATGAATGATGCTTATGAGGTGCTGACGAAGTGTTGTTACTTTAGTGTCGATCCATCATCCAACATGGCCGCTAGCGGGGATCTTAATTTTAACATTGGACCCTATGGGAAAATGCATACAAAGAACTTTTACTTTAGAACAACTGAATTAATTTGAACCAAACATGGCATGAATGATGTTTATGAGGTGCTGACCAAGTGTTATTACTTTGGTGACAATCTGTCATCTTACATGACGGACAGCATTGGACCCTATTGGAAATGCACACAAAGATCTTCTAGAGAACTGCTAAATGGATTTAAATCAAACATGACATGAATGATGCCTGTCAGGTGCTGACCAAGTGTCACCAGCTGTGAACTTAAGTTAACAGAAGATCTTCTTCTAGAGAACTGCGTAATCCAAACTTTGCTTATGAGAAGCTGACCAAGTGTTGTTACTTCAGTTCTGATCCATCATCCAACATGGCTGCCAGCAATGGGGAAATGCATACAAAGATATCATGGAAAACCATTGACTGGATTCAATTTAAACATTGCATAAATGAAACTTGTGAGATTTTGATTTGACCAAGCTTGTTACTTTGGTGCTGATCTGTCTTCCGACATGGCCACCAGTAGCAAAACATAGTTTAACATTGGACCCAGTGGGAAATGCATAAAAAAGATCTTTTCCTCTGAGACTGCTTGAACAATTTCAGTAGAATTTTGATATGATAGTCCTTATGTGACCCTCTTCAAAGTTTTATGTTAAATAGCTGCCAGCAGGGAACGTAGATTAACTTAGTCCCTTACGTTTGGAAACTGCATTCAAAAATCTTCTCTGAAACTGCTTGAACAATTTTAATTAAATTTTATAAAAAGTTTCTGATTCTTATGTACATACACCACCAAAGATGGACCATCAATTTGGAATTATAGTGCTGCAGGTCCCAGGTGAGCGATACAGGCTCTTAAGAGCCTCTTGTGTTTAAATTAAAATTTATGCAAAATGTAACCCACTAAAAATCCTTCAGCACAAAATGCAGAGGGGTTGAAACAAAAACTGTGCACGCGAATCAGACAGAGGGTGGGTATGATTATTTTTTTTCCCAAAAATATACATGTATTTCCGTTTATGAAATTCCAAAAGTTTTGATTATATCTGCACTTCGGTATTTTCCCATTTATTTACACTCTAATTGAAACTTCAAAAGGTTATAACACTGAAGATTTAATATATCTACGAATAAGTATACTTTTACAACCATAGGTAAAACAATTCGCTGAAACCAACCTTGCAATAGGTCACATACACACGCATATCTGAAATTTGACTTGATTTTCTTAGAGTAAATCTATTACAAACAAAAGTTTGTACTTCAAATGTTCAAGGCGATTTAAATAACTAAATACCGAAGTTTCTGCATATGCGCATTTTTACAACTTATGTCTCTTCAGTGCAGATAAAATCTAAACGTTTAGAAGACCATAAACTCAAAGATGTTTCAAAACTGATAGAGAACAAATAACCAATATGATCTTTAATGTAGAGCCAAAATCAGTTAAGCACAGAGCTTTGCATGAGGGAGATACTCCTTGGTTTTCAACAAAATTTACAAAAAATAGATATTGTAAGTTGTAAGGTTCCAAATAGAATCGGCTAACTGATGTTACTCAGAATATATAAAAATAGTAATGGTGCATTGCATTATACCCCGCC
Organism: Modiolus philippinarum; assembly: GCA_002080025.1. NCBI lineage: Eukaryota > Metazoa > Mollusca > Bivalvia > Mytilida > Modiolidae > Modiolus > Modiolus philippinarum. The sequence continues at coordinate 146,485 of MJUU01036384.1, read as the reverse complement.
ACGTTTCACAAAATTTCAAAGTTTAAATAGGCATAACTCCAGATCCCTGTGTACCTATGAACCCGAAATCGAACTTGGCCTGAGTTTTGTAGTAAATAAGTTACATACCAAGTTTGAAGACAATATGTTATTTCATTCACAAAATATAAGTCGGAAACCCTAAAATTTTCAATTTTTCAAAGTTTCAAGGGGCATAACTCCAGAACCCCTTGGACCTCTGAACCTGAAATGGAATTTTTGGAAAACAAGTTACATACCAAGTTTGAAGACCTTATGTTATTGCCTTCACAAGTTATCAGTCGGACGGATGGACGGACACACGACTGAGGGTATCACATAATACCTCGCCACTACATGTGGCGGGGTATAAAACTGTGCAGAATCATAACAAAAACCTAAACATATACTGTAAATAAATAAAAGACACATAGAAAAAGATATATGATGCGTTCTATTATAATATAATATTATAAGAGTGCCGCTTGAGTGCACGCTGGGGGCTTTTTTGATCTCGCTTGAGGGGCTAGATATTTTTCACCTGTGGTTGAAGACCCTCGGGCGACATCAAGATGTAGACAAGAATAAAGGCCCTGTCCTTGATAAGCTGGAGTATTCTGTGCGTTTTGTCGCATGTGCATTCACTCCATTTCCTTTCATATTTATCTATAACACTGAATTTCAAAATTTTCCGATGCTTTTATATGAAAACAGCTAGATAGATATACAAATGCAACTAGGATTAAACCAATTCAGCAAATAAACAAATACGTCAATTTTTAATTCTAGAAAGATAACAACAGTCCGAAAAGTCATTGTGTGAAATTATCTCCCTTCTTAACATGCTAATGAGGTGGGCGTCTACTTTTAGAAACACGCCGTCTGTTGATGGTGCTTAGTAACGGCTGGATATTAAGCTTGTTCGGGTATATAAATCACAAAGGAACGATGCATTTAGTAAAAAAAATTCTGTATTGTAATGACTTTGGGTTACGTGGTTTAAAATTACAATTGAATTCTATAAAGATGTAGATAACGGCAATTTAACGATGTTGATTACACTTTGACAGGTGGAAAATAAATGATTAGGGCTACGTACCAGTGGTCACGTATGCATATATCTTGTTACCCCTTTAGGTTAGTTGAGATATTAAGAAATGGGAATGTCCATGTGGACGAGCCTATATGATAAATCTAGTATAAATATCCGGGATTCGTTCAGTCGGGGTCGGACTTGTTGAAGGAAGACCACTACTTCTCCAAGAGAGTAAGTAAGTATAAAGGTCGATAGGTAAAACTCTGCACGGGACTAGATATTCCAAAGTCTGATGTTGTTGACTTGTCACAGCCTCTCAGACTAGTGAATAGAAGTAACGTGTTGGAGTAAGGAAGTTGATATAGGACAAGGGTTTATAAGCTTTGGGCTTATAAACTAGATCTATAGTCATAGAGATTATAGATAGATCTATAGTCAAATAGACTATAGATAGATCTATAGTCAAAGAGACTATAGACATATATATAGTTGAAGATAGGGGTAAAAGATAAAGGTTTATAAGCATCGGGCTTATAAACTAGGTCTATAATCATTGAGATTATAGATACAAAGACAGTATTACGTAGGGATAAAAAGATATTAGACATAGAGTGTGAATATAGGAGACAAAGGTTTATAAGCATTGCGCTTATAAACTTTGTTCTTATAAGATAGTTTAGTTATTATAAGTAGTATAGTTGTATAGTTTAAGTAGGGAAGGGTTATATTGGATAAAGGTTTATAAACATTGCGTTTATAGACTATTGACTATAAGCAGTGAGTTTATAGCCAACATACAAACAGAGTATTTGTACATATAGACAGAGAACGTTTAGACAGATCGAACTTGTATATATATAACTTTAAAGTAGATAGAAATATTGTTCTTAGATACATTGCTTGTTGTATATATTAGCGTTGATATCGAGACGTTAATATATACCGATTGGCTCTTTGGATTCCTGAGTGTAATCAGGTAACGAACTCAAAATATTATAATAGACCGCTCGGTAGACCTGTTGCACGTTAAAAAAATTGGTGGCAGCGTGGTGGGATCCGAAGGGTTATAATAAGAAGTTTAGTTTTATTGTAATATATGCAAGTTTAAGATGGATATGGATGATATAAGATCAGAGATAGGAGATCTGGAAAGGGCGATAAGTAGAATTGAAAATAGCTTAAGGCTAGAGAAAAGCTTTCGTGCCTCAACCCCAAAAGAAATAAAAGTGGTATCGTTTTCTGACCAAGGTCATAAAACATGTAATAAAAATGAAGACTCGGGGTTTCTATAACTGCTCAAATACAATCAAATCCAAATTCACGTCACCCAGAAGACAGAATGAACTTAGCAATTGGGGAAACCTTGCCCTTACCACCATTAGACTCTGCGAGTATGTCATCTATCGAAGTTCATAGAAACCAAAGTAACAAGAACACAGATAGAATAACGCCCCAGAAAAAAAATCTAATTCATGAAACATGTAAAGGTGTAAAAATGAAAACCAGCAAAATATGACGGTTCAGGGTCATGGTTAGACTACTTGTCTTATTTTGAGATGTATGCGTTAGTTAATGAGTGGTCAGATGCTCAGAAAGGGTTATATCTGGCTGTATCATTAGCTGGGCAAGCTCAAGCCGTCCTTGGGGACATGTCAATGGAGAAAAGACAAAATTTTAAAGATTTAGTAGAATCCCTGGAGGAACGATTTGCACCTCCTAGCCAAACTGAACTATACAGGGTTCAATTGAAAGAAAGGTACCAACGCGCGTCCGAGACATTACCAGAACTAGGGCAGGCTATACGTAGGTTAGCTAATCTAACTTATCCAAGTGCACCCACTGATGTCCGCGAGACTCTTGCCAAGGAACAATTCTTGGATGCACTGGCGAATTCTGAAATGCGCCTGAGGATAAAACAGTCTAGACCAAAGTCTTTGAATGATGCTATACGCCTAGCAGTTGAGTTAGAAGCGTATAACAGGGCCGAAGGAAGAGGCAAAGGTCATTATAGATCAACCACATCAGATGCTAAAGAGACTGAAAATTCGATCGAGAATAAAGATACCGTCTTTAGTAAGTGGATGAAGAAAATGGAGGACAATATGACAAAACTGACCAACGAGATGCAACACTTGAAAAAGTCCTGCTTGTCAAAGACAACGGCGACCGAGGCGTCTAACAAAGAACAAACACGTCAATGCTTTTATAATAGAAACAAAGTGATAAGCCCATTTACTGCTATAACTGTGGAAAGCCCAATCACAAGGCTGTAGATTGCTGGCGGCCTAAGAAAAATGAACAGACGAAAAACAATAAAGACAAATTCTCGATAAAAACTTTTCACACGAGACGGAAGTCGAAGTATACACCTGGCCAGGTACATTCTTCAGAAGAATCGGGAATGTAGGTTGAGGTGAGAGTACAGGATGTAAAGGCTAAGTTTTAAGTTGATACAGGAGCAACTTTAAGCCTTATATCAGCTAGGTTTTATGACCAGATTCCAAAACAATCAAGACCCGAGTTGATCCCCACTCAGAAAAGTGTCACAACAGTATGTGGCACACAACTAGATCTTAAAGGGAGAGGACATTTCAATTTTAAATTGAGGGACGTAACATGCTTCAATGAAGCTATGGTTGCAGATTTAGATATAGATGGTGTTATTGGTCTTGATTTTCTAAAATCTAATTGCTGTATTGTTGACATCTGTAAAGGGGTGTTAAGTGTACAAGGTGAAATTGTACCTATGAGTTTTGAGAGATCTTTCGGCAATTGTAGAGTTAGATCTACATGCATTTCAAAAAGACATCACAAGACTGAAAAGACCGTCAAAAGTCCAAATGAACCTGCAAAAATTAAGCAGATGGGTACCGTGATCAGGTCACGACCATGCTGTGACATTTGTGAAAAAATCTTTTAAAAAGAGACGATATCTGACCAGGCATGTACGAAATACCCATGATCGGAATAAAGCAGATCAAAGAGTAAAGAACTTCATTGAGATCGAAAGCAGTGTAGTAAAGGATAATTCAGAGAATATTGCGTTAAACGTAAATAATTCTAAATGTCGCCAAGACACTGCTTCGTCGATTACCAGTGCGGGCCACAATGACTACCAACAGACATCTGAACCGATTCAGTCTAAAGATCAAGAAACAAATAATGGGTCATTGCAAATGCCAGACAGAAAAGATATATCAGAGGAGACAAGAACAGATGGTCTTATGGATGACCTGAAATTTATTAACGACAAAAAGGGTCTCAATGTCCGATATGAAGCCGGGCATCGTAATAAGAAAAGGATTCCCGGATTGTCAAGATATAAACCAGGTTGAAAGACTGAAAAAAATGTAACTGTTTGCGTTTATAATATAAGTTCATGAGGGACGCATGAAAAATTAGGCGTGGGTTGTGTGATGATTTTGGGTTACGTGGTTTAAAATTACAATTGAATTCTATAAAGATGTAGATAACGGCAATTTAACGATGTCGATTACACTTTGACAGGTGGAAAATAAATGATTAGGGCTACGTACCAGTGGTCACGTACGCATATATCCTGTTACCCCTTTAGGTTAGTTGAGATATTCAGAAATGGGAACGTCCATGTGGACGGGCCTATATGATAAATCTAGTATAAATATCCGGGATTCGTTCAGTCGGGGTCGTTAGGTAAAACTCTGCACGGGACTAGATATTCCAAAGTCTGATGTTGTTGACTTGTCACAGCCTCTCAGACTAGTGAATAGAAGTAACGTGTTGGAGTAAGGAAGTTGATATAGGACAAGGGTTTATAGGCATTGGGCTTATAAACTAGATCTATAGTCATAGAGATTATAGATAGATCTATAGTCAAAGAGACTATAGACATATATATAGTTGAAGATAGGGGTAAAAGATAAAGGTTTATAAGCATCGGGCTTATAAACTAGGTCTATAATCATTGAGATTATAGATACAAAGACAGTATTACGTAGGGATAAATATAACCTATAAATATCCGGGATTCGTTCAGTCGGGGTCGGACTTGTTGAAGGAAGACCACTACTTCTCCACGAGAGTAAGTAAGTATAAAGGTCGTTAGGTAAAACTCTGCACGGGACTAGATATTCCAAAGTCTGATATTGTTGACTTGTCACAGCCTCTCAGACTAGTGAATAGAAGTAACGTGTTGGAGTAAGGAAGTTGATATAGGACAAGGGTTTATAAGCATTGGGCTTATAAACTAGATCTACAGTCATAGAGATTATAGATAGATCTATAGTCAAAGAGACTATAGACATATATATAGTTGAAGATAGGGGTAAAAGATAAAGGTTTATAAGCATCGGGCTTATAAACTAGGTCTATAACCATTGAGATTATAGATACAAAGACAGTATTACGTAGGGATAAAAAGATATTAGACATAGAGTGTGAATATAGGAGACAAAGGTTTATAAGCATTGCGCTTATAAACTTTGTTCTTATAAGATAGTTTAGTTATTATAAGTAGTATAGTTGTATAGTTTAAGTAGGGAAGGGTTATATTGGATAAAGGTTTATAAACATTGCGTTTATAGACTATTGACTATAAGCAGTGAGCTTATAGCCAACATACAAACAGAGTATTTGTACATATAGACAAAGAACGTTTAGATAGGAACTTGTATATATATAACTTTAAAGTAGATAGAAATATTGTTCTTAGATACATTGTTTGTTGTATATATTAGCGTTGATATCGAGACGTTAATATATACCGATTGGCTCTTTGGATTCCTGAGTGTAATCAGGTAACGAACTCAAAATATTATAATAGACCGCTCGGTAGACCTGTTGCACGTTACAGTATTAAATGATAGCCAAAGGATTAATATTGAAGGGGAAATATGAAATAATTGATTTCAAAGATGTATATTTCAAAGATCCAAAATGATATCTCGTTACCAAGGTAAAGGAGAGGGTGATATTTTCCGTTGTGTTCATTATTTGGCGGTAAATGTTATTTTCAAACACTACCGAGAAACTCACAGGGATCAATGTACCCCATTATGGTAAAATTATACGAAATTAATAGGAATGTTTCGAGATTTCTGTATCTAAATATTTATTTGGAACGGTAGTCGAATATTTACTGTTCCATTTAATACATTTAAACAAACTATAGACAAAAATCAAATTACGATTACCTGAATGGGCCTCTGACTCTGGGTTGTAATCGTGACGTATGTAGGTAAATTCGATTTCATTTCTAAAAATAGAGCCAGCATTGCAGCAGAATCCACTAACTTTTGGGTCTTATTCTGGGAAATTGCGTGGAAGGGCCGAAAAAAAATTTTGCACACTTTATGAATCAGTATGCCAATTTTGGGGTCAATCCGGAGATGTATATTTAATTCATCCAAAATTATAGACACCAAATTCAGTCCACTTAAACCGAACTTTACGCACTAATTACAAACTTTACAATCAAATGGCGAACATTTACATTATTTCTATATCTTAATGAAATATACGATTTTAAAAATCATTCAATTTTTAAGTTAGAAACAACTTTTTGAAATTTGTAACTACGGAAAACAATCTGAGTAGACCTTTTTTGTTTCGTTTAATGAAGAGTTCCATTTCTTGTGTTAAAAACTAATCACTTATCGGCCTGACAAGTAATTATTACATTAGATATAGGACAACTCACTCATGAATAAAAAATATGATATAAGAAAGCTACCCGTCATTGTTAATAATCAATACGTTACTCTTAGTCTTTTCAAAATAAATTCTGTTCGGAAACAGCAAAGCTCCCTTTTTGCTTAGAAGTTGTCGTCCTTCTTTTCCGTCGGCTGAAATAACTAGTCTGTAGTAACGTATACATTTCCGCTAGTATCAACGGATATCCCCACTGGTTGCTCAAGAACAGACATGTCTTTATATTCCAACAGCTTCTCTCCCTTGACTGTATAATATGTCACGGTTTCGGTTTTATGGTTTGTTTGAAATATCTGGTCTCTATATATTGTGACGTACGATTCATCGGACAGGTCTTGTTTGTTCAATAAGCGTAGTAATAGTACTCCTGTCAGACAGATCCATTCTTTGTATTCGTTTGGCGCGTTCCGTGACACCATAGTAATGTACCTTTGTGATTTGTTATTCCACAACAATGATGGCTTCTCTTTATAACATTTTGTATCGGTTCAGACTCGAGACAAACAATATATACTCCACTGTCTGTTGACACACCAACAGTTCTGTCGTCTATCGTTGTTACGTCATTTGCATACGACGAACACGGAATAGACCTGGCTACTTTACCTTAATTATTTAGTACTATGATTTGGGATCTTATATAGTGTGTAAATATTAATTTACCGTTCGTATGAATGATACAACCTTTGTAACCAAACAAACCGAATTCTTTTGAAATAATATGTGAATTGTATGTTTTGACTAAATATATCCTTGACTAATTTTGGTGACGGTTTTGGTGTACCGGTTATGATCTGTGCATCTTTCTTTGTTTTTCGGATTAAGGGCGAAAAACCTGCTTCTACAGATACATATCCAAATTTTGATGCTTCTAATATTTCTAATTTTTTGTCATCGGTACTACATTTCAAAATGAATTGTTGCAAACTTCCGTCTTGATATAAGCTCTGCTTTTTCTACGTTCGATTGGTAGATTTTACCGGTAAAGAATGTCTGTAAATCGGACGCATGTTATGTTGACTTGCAACGCTTGAACGATTTTCTCTCCTTAGAAATATTTATCTTGAGTCTTATTTCGACAGAATTAACTTCATTAATCACCTTTTGTTCCAGAGTATCTAACCTCGAGTTCATATTGTCACGAAATTGTTTGATCTGACCCTGAAACTTTTCCCTTTGTTGTCTGATACTACACAGATTGTATTCTCGGTTCTGTATCACCTTTCCAATATTTTTTCTGTATCGATGAAAGTTTGTTCCATGTTGTCTAGAAGTGTAGATGATTTGATCTCTTCAATGGATAGTAATCCCCTACAATCACCATACGATTTGGAGATTTCATGTGAGCAGTAGTTTGTGTATTTATTACCGTGATCTTTACAATGAAAATTAATTTCAGATATTGAGGACGGAAGTTTGTCTACAGGAATACAGCAATGTGTTCTTGAAGCCATTGAAATGCTATGATACTCATGACACTCGGAACACAAACCTTCTTCACATTCCGGACACCAATATTCCGCACAATTTGTACTGTGTTGAGCATCACAAACCCCACGTATGACGCCACTAGAGGTTGCCATGGTTATCTGGAATAAAATGACTAATTGAATTCGTATTATATGTGAATAGATTAAATAAGCATAAACCTTTACAAACTGAATGACTATAGTTTTTCGCCAATCGTATTTGTAATGCAATTTTTGGAAGAGGTATCAACCAATATTATGTCGAAAATTTGATGGAGAACATGCATATGTTTAGGAAATTCTACATAAATTTAGTATCCTTGTGATGACCCAAAAATTTTGAACAAATTCAACTCAATTCAATTTTATTTAAATATGCAGTATGTAACAAATATGTTATTGTACTAAGGGACCGACCATTTAACTTGAAAGGGGGGGGGGGCTATGGTTTTTTTCTAAAAAAA
>MJUU01036384.1:119956-137631 GCA_002080025.1 Modiolus philippinarum | reverse complement strand
AAAAAAAAGAAAGTTTCACCGTAGGATTTGTGATCTATAGTTCACAGAAAGTGTTAAATTCTGTCCAGAAATCACTATTTAGCACGTACTTCTGAACTGTATTTAAATAAGAACGGCATAAATTAGCCATGCATTGCTAAGCTGCTTTGTAGAAACTTGTGGACCAAAATATGAGATAATAATGATCATAGGCAAGCATTTGTACAAATGAAATTTCATTGTCAAAGCATTGCTGAAAAATATAGCTTCATTTTATTTCTTCTAGATGAAATTCACCAAAAACTGAGAAATTAAAAATACTCCACAGAAATGACTTATAATAAATTTCTATAAAAATTCAGCGTGCCAATTATTTCAAAATATTAGGAAAACTGTATACAAAGTCAAAAATTCCATACTGCTTAACTTCAAATTGAAAGAAATTACCTCACTTGCCAGATATCGTTACTTTTATTTATTTCAATATTTTATGATACCATTCAAAACCTAGATATTATAATGCATGCAATGAAAAGTTTTTTTTTATTAATGGAGGTAGTTTAATGTTAAGATGGATATGTTATTTCCATTTATTACAGACTATTGAAGGAATACAAAACCATAAATATTTATATATTTTATTGGCATGAATTTTGTCACGGTAATGATATTCAATTATGATAAATTCTATTAAATTTATTTAACACCACCCTGTGAACAGCGGCGATATTAACTGCAAATTAGTTCATTAAGCCACCCTGTGAACAGCGGGGACATTAAATGTCATAAAACAAGAATCCATTCCAATTATAAATCTATTGTTTTATTCATGCCAATCACAACAATTTATTATTATATCATAAGGAGTATGACCTCCTACCCCAGGTCTTCTACCTTAATACGGTCTTTTTTTTTAAACCAGACTGCTTGTTGTTCACCATTTTAAAAGTTTTAAAAAATAGCCGTTATGTATATTCATATTGTTATTCAATACAATTTAATTCTCTTCTGTCATTCATTTATGGAAGCCGGATGTGTCCATTTTCGCGTTTTCGTGTTTTCGTGCTATTATTCAACAGCACGAAAAGGCGAAAACGCGAGATCAAGAAAGCGAAAATGCGAAAACACGAAAAGTCGAAAACGCGAAAAGGCGAAATCCCTGACACGAAAACGCGAAAACATGAAGACGAAAACGCGAAAACACAAAATTAAACAGACCTCGCCTTTTCGCTTTTTCGCGGTAAACATCTCGTGTTTTCATGGGTAAAATCTCGCGTTTTCGTGTTTTCGCGTTTTCGCCTTTTCTCCTTTTTGCATTTTCGTGTTTTCGCGTTTTCGTGTTTTCGCGTTTTCGTCTTTTCGCGTATTCGCCTTTTCGTTTTCGTGTTTTCGCCTTTTCGCCTTTTCGTGTTTTCGCCTTTTCGCGTTTTCGTGTTTTCGCCTTTTCGCGTTTTCGTCTCGGAAGTTTAAATCTCACACATGCGTCATTAATATACAAAAATGTGGGCGTCTCAAAATATTTTATTGATAACTATGTGATTTTTTGTATATTTATAATTTAACGACATCAAGGGCCAGAGCAATTTCACTACTTAGTTCGTGATTGGTTTAAACATATCTATTCAATAAACAGGGAGGGTAGGAGAGGGTCTCATACCACATTCGCGTGAAAATAAATGTAGAATCCCGAATTCCGGGTAAAATAATTTGTCAATCCCGTTTTCCCTCTAAAAGATCATGTAACTGAAAAATTTATCCTAAGCAAATGGAGAACTTCTGCAAAAGTAACACCTTATCATCAATATAGCCTAAGAGGATTCAGCAATATCTATTAGAAAACAAAAAGTTCCTTTGTCTGTTAGCTTTTTACATTTTTTATCTTCTCGTTTGAAAACCGTGAAACTTATTTAACCTGAAACTTTACAGGAACTATGTAAGTAAGATCTTCAAACAAATTGTTCGAAAAAAAAAACATGACCGTAAGCGTGGGACATACACCAGTTTAACAAAAAATATTTTCATCATCTGTTCTGACACTTTTGAATCAAATTTATCTCGACTGTTTCTTGTACAGTCGAGATAAATTTGATTCAAAAGTGTCAGAACAGATGATGAATTTTTTTTTCAACAATGTCTAATGTTAAACTGGTGTATGTCCCACGTTTACGGTCATGTTTTTTCCGAACAATTTGTGTGAAGGATCTTGCATACACATGGCTTCCATATTCATTTGATTTTCTCGATTTCGAAGATTTTTAAATAAATATGTACCTCAATATTTACTTATCACTAATTATTTACCTCCAATAAAGTATTTCTGCCTCGTTAATTTTTTATGCATATTCATTGATTTGACGCATTCTTAACTTTGGCCTTCTGTTATGTTTCAACAAGTTGAAGACTGTTTTTTTTTATGTACAAAAAAAATTCGGATCCCTAGAACCGGACAACAATCCTGTAATAACAAGGTAGTCAAACGAGTGGTAGCTGACGAATATTTGTTAAAAATATATTTAATGTGACAAGTAATTATAACTCGGGTCACATTTAATGATACAATCTAGACAGTGAAGTTAATTAATATCTGACACAAAATAAATTGCAAACGAAAACTTTTCAGTACGCGGAACAAGAAAAACATTTATTAACCAATTTAATCATGCATGTAGCGTTAATAGATAAGCATGAGTGAAATGTTCTATTTTAATGGCTCGATATCAGCATTTGTTTTGATGAGATATATATATATATATATATATATTTGTATATTCTTATTTTGACGGCCTTTTAGTAAGTTAAAGTATGTTTCAGAGTGAAAAAATAAAGTAAGAAAAGGAATGGTTAAAATCTTGACAACCCTTTTGTTACAAATAGAAAAAATGAAAGGACTCTTTTGTTACAAGCACATTTATTCAATTAGTTATGCTGGGACATGCTTTAAATATTGCATATATATTTGAAACTAAGGAATACATCTCTCATTTATAATATGTTATTTTTGGTTCTTTTTCCTACTTTTTAGTTGGCTTTGCTGTTTATTTCCATTCTATATCCTTTGAATATTGTTTTCCATACATTTTGGCCCTCAGCATAACTAATTATAAATTAGGTCTCAACATACGCATACTGTGTACTCTGAACTTGGAAGGAAAGGTACTGTTTTCAATAACGAAGTATGAACAGATAAAGGGATATGGAGCAAATGTACATGGGACAAAATCCCTATAAATACACGGTAAGATCAAGCAAATGGAAAAACGCTTTCATTGTTGTTCTTCATCTTGAAGTCACCGTGAGGCCTTCAACAAAGAGCAAACATTCTTACCTTATGGTAAGTTCAAGACAGTCCCTAGCACCGGTTTAAGCGGAATTCATCTGCTAAATGTTGAACAACGCCACATCCATCCTCTCTTTTACATACGTTTTGTTATGGATGCGGGGTCGTCATGAAGCATAACATATCGGGCAAAGTACTCTTACAAACACTGTCATCCCTTGCCCGACAACGGGAACAATAGACAATACAACATATAAACTATCACAGGGCACTCATCGAGTTGTTTGTAAGAAAACTTGGCAAGGAAAGTCGGGAGGACTGATTGTTTTTACTTCATATTTGTAATTAATAATTCTTTCAAACGAAGTTTATGGAAACTTATTGTTTTGTTCAAGTTTCTCCTCATGCCATAAAAAGAATTACAAAACTTATACTTTTGTTGTTTTTATTCTTATTATTATGTCCCTAAACGAAGTCGGTTAGACATAATAGTTTTGTTCAAAATCGAGGAGACAATGATATTATTTCGTTTATTACAATGTTGTCGAAAAGTGCTCGCAAAAATAAATCCTATGTGAAAATATCAGTACTACGTATCAATGTTTCTTATGATCCTACTCCCAATAATATTTAGTGGAAATTTCTAAGGGATGTTTTAATAGAATACTTTGATACATATACTCAGTACATAGTCAAATCACACTGACAAACTTTACATCGATTCGATCAAGATTTTTTTTCTTCGAAAGTTGGTCCAATAAAGAATCATTAAAAGACAATGGCGTACCAGAAACACCAAGAAACACAAATCATCAGATAAGTTCGACACAGAAAAGAAAATGGGGACACGGGTACCCATAAACCGGTTTAACCCTACCGCTGGCTTTTGCTAGTGCCGGTGTTATATTGCCATTTTCCCCCGGGGGAAAAACTGGATCGATCCAATTTTTCCCCCAGGAAATTTTGGATCAGAGCCGTCCTCCCGGAAAAACTGGAATATGTGAACATATTGCCGTTTTCCCCCATGCCAAAATTTCCCCCTTCATTTTAATTTAAATGATCATGTCCATGCTTCATAAAAAAATCGTCTTAATGAAATGTTTTGTTGCATGAATTATTTAAATACTAACCCTGCATATTATGTATTCTGTGATTGCTGAACATCATCTATTTGCTGATCCAGATGTATATCCGTGGGTCTGACCCGCTTTTTATCAAGCCTGGCTTTTGCTACCACTTGGTGTCCGCCGGATTCCGTCCGTCGTTAGCTCACTTTCAAAAATCGTGAAACCGCTTGGCCAAATGGAACAAAACTTCAACTGAATAATTAATAGAGTATATAGTTTCAAATTTGTGATTTCTTTGTCCCGGGTCAAACAACATGGCTGTCGTTGCTAAAAAAAAAGAACAGAGAGGCTGATTGCAGTTTTTGGCAAGTAACTCAAAAGCCTTTACAAATATATACAAATCTGACTCGTGTAAAAAAGATCAGCGTGACAAAGTCTACCCACCTAGCAGACACATTAAGTACCTTAGGTTAAGTCCATTTCTCAATAACTTTAGTTGTACAGGTATGTCAATGATATTAATTAAGTATGTCTATGTAGTACATGTCAGCCTGGCATATAACTTTTGTCCTTGACCTCAATTCATAGTCTTTATCAGTAGCTGCTTTTGTGCAAATAAATTTTAATATCTAATATAGAACCTGAAAATGCAGATATTTTAAGTATTATTCAAAATAAGAGTCCTGCAGAGGGCTGCATATCAAAAATTTAGATTCGGTATTTTTTTGCGTAGGTGTATTCCTTTTGTCATAAAAACACATCCCAAAAAGTTTTAACATTAGAACATGTGTTATATCTCGAGATAGGTTTTGACTGCTTTCATAAATATAGAGAAAAAATGGGGGAAAAATTTTCCCGTACTTTTCACTGTACAATGTAGCTAAATTTTGGACGCTGATAACCCAAAAAGGCAAAAATAATAAAGTTTGCGTTTTTTTCCTTCATGTGCCACTGAACCAATGCACTTTGCCCGTTTCTTCGACGGACTGGTACTTCAATATTTCTGTTCAAAAAAAATTAGTAAGAGCACATAATTGCGCAGCTTCACAAATAAATACAAAGCATGAGGAGCAACGATTGTCACATGATCTTCTTTTGCTGTAGTTGTATTACACAGAACTTTCAGGAATTTGTTGTAAGCCATTGATGTGTTGCAATGATAATAATTTTCATACCTAAAATTCATTAAACAATATGTAATGAAATTATGTGAATTATATATATAACACTAAAATGACACATGTTTTTAATAATTTCATCGATTTAAACGAAGTTAAGGAAATGACTTTAGTCTTGTACACGTTGCAGGTCATTTTGGGGATAATTTTGTACAAATTACAATTTGTATATAAATTTGTACAAAGCGAAACAAACAAATTATAATTTGTACATAATTTTTGTACACAATATAGTTTTTACACAATTACAACTTGTTCGTATAAGAATACTACCAAAAAAAAGAAAGAGGGCGAAACGGCTTTCTCATTAAAAAAGAAGAAGAAAATGCGCTGTAGAGAACGTCGCGAAGATTATCAGGAAAAACTGGCTTATGTCATCATTGAGGGGAAAAACTGGACTGATCCAGTTTTCCCCCTTAAATTTGTTGGGGGAAAATTGGATCATGCCAGTTTTTCCGGGGAGAAAATTGGGATCGATCCAGAATTTCCCCCGGAAAGACTAGCATGGGGGAAAAATGGCTATATGACACCGCTACCAAGTCTGGCTGTCCCGAGTTCCCATCGTTGTTTACGTTTGTCTTTTGTCTTATTTGTGTTTTTCCTGTGTAGTTCCCTAGCAGATTGTGACATGTAATTATAATTTTCAGCCATTGTAGGTGTTTCCTGTTGTCCCTTTTATTTCACACACATACAGATTTACATTACGGACTGAATTCAAAATGAGAAGAAATAGGGTGCATCGATGATGAATATGACAGAGTTTCTATAGCTATAAAGAATTATTTAATACATAAACAGGTTCTCAACCATTAGGAATTGTTTTTTTTTTCTGAAAAAAAATCACTTTGTGATCTTTCATGAACCAAAGTGCATAGATTGGTGAATGTTATAGGATAGGAAGTATTCACATATTGAGTATTATTGTATTATTATAGTTTCCATAGTTCGATTCTGATATAAAAAGGCCACCGTTGTGACATATGAATCACAATTGAACCATCTGCGAGAAACAGTTGTGAAAGTTATCAAAGAAACATTACAGACAAATAGAAATCAACGTATGTAGAGTTTGCAAAACTTTCAGTTTAATAATGGCTAATGTTTTCAGAATGGACTAGCACATTACGCAATAATGTCGTCTGATTTTTGTCTGGATACTGCCGACTTTCTAGCGTATGAGGAATTCTTGAAAATTTTCAAAACAGCGGCTGTTGCCATAGAAACGGGGGAAAGCCAGGAAATCATAAATGCTGAGAACTTAATGTAACTGAATCATAGCCCTGAGATCTAGCATGGGCGTTCATTTTGAAGACTGTTGTATCAGGACGTTTGAAGACTGTTGTATCAGCGTCCTGATACACTCAAAACTATTTCTATTGTAAATCATGTCTTTCCATTTAAAAAGAAAAAAAGTTTGTTCGGGGACAGATGGTCTGATATGGACAAAACCTTGCAGGAAGATACACTTTTCAATTTGAAATTATATTTATTGGGCACGTTGGTCAGTATTAAACGAAAGTTTTTTTAAACTGAAAAAATGAACCTTGAAATCCGATGATTAACCCATTGAAAATTGAGCTTGTCAAAATTCTTTCACTTTGGAATTAATTTTTAACGTTGAACCGAGAGGTCAATTTTCAACGAGTTCAAAATTCAACCTTACATCGGACAGAATTAAGCAGTCTTCTAGTCTATACTGGATGTAAAGGAAGAACCCATCCATTCGAGTAAATATAAAACGGTCTGGTGATTAAGTCTGATCTTCTTCAGCTGTAGATTCAGCTTCTGAAGCAGATGGACCTTGTGTCGATTCCACATATGAAAGATTCGACCAGGAAAACAACTTAAATATCAGATATCAATTTCCTGAAATACGAGCAACTTCCATCCGGAAGTGAAACTAAATACATCCGTAGAGTACGTTAGCAAAATGTCAAATATATCCTACACTTTTAAACTGAAGAAGGCTTTAAAATGCAGATTGACAATACTCTGCATCTGCATCGACTTTTCTCTCTTTTCAGCTCACCTGGCTTATAAGGCCATGTGACCTATTGCAGTCACTTGGCGTCCGTCGACGTCCGTCGTAAACTTTTTCAAAAATCTTCCCTCTGAAACCACTAGGCCAATTTTAACCAAACCTGGCCTGAATCATTACCAGGGTATCTAGATTCAAAATTGTGTCCATTAGTACGAGGACCAAACAGCATGGCGGGAATTACTAAAAATAGCACATATGGGAAAACTGTTTTTGGCAAATAAATAAAAAAAAAAAAAACATTCCAGATAGAAAAAATCTGACATGCCAAAAGTGATCACCATGACAAGAACTACCTGGCCTGCAATTTTGAAGAAAATCCGAAAAACCCGTCTTTGACTTATTGCCCTTTTTCCACGAAATTTTCAAACTTTTAATATGTTTCATTTTTTTTTTATCAAAAAACAGATAGAGGTCAACTTTAAATTACAAAAAATGTTCAGCATATCAAGAGCTACCCGACGAGAAATTTTGAAGAAAATCTAAATACGTGTACAGGATTTATTGTCCTCTATTGTTTAAATTTTTTGTAACTTCATACATTTTGCCTTGTATTCCAGCTAAGATTTGAGACAGAGGTTAAGATTTAAAGCAAAAATGTTAGTATGTCAAGGACTACATTTTGTCTTCATGATGGAAGTTGTGGACCTCATCCAAGATAGCAGCCAGCGAGGAACTAAGTTTAACATTGGACCCTATGGGAAAACACATTCAAAGATCTTCTTCTCTGAGACTACCTGGCCAAGAGGATCCATACTTGGTCACAACTGTCCTTAGTTGGTCCCCTTTGAAAAATGTGTCCGGCAAGTTCCTATCAGATCCAAGATGGCCGCCAGCGGACAACCTGGTTTAACATTTGACCCTATGGGAAAACACATTCGAAGATCTTCTCCTCTGAGACTACTTGGCCGATGGGAACCATACTTGTTCACAACTGTTCTTAGTTGATCCCCTTTGAAAAATGTGTCCGGCAAGTCCCTATCAGATCCAAGATGGCTGCTAGTGGGTAACTTAGTTTAATATTGGACCCTATGGGAAAACACATTCAAAGATCTTCTCCTCTGAGACTACTTGTCCAATTGAAACCATACTTGGTCACAACTCTCCTTAGTTGGTCCCCTTTAAAAAATGTGTCTGGCAAGTCCCTATCGAATCCTAGATGGCCACCAGCTGGGAACTTAGTTTAACACTGGACCCTAAGGGAAAACACATTCAAAGATTGTGTCCTCTGAAACTACTTGGCTAATTAAAAAAAACCTGGTAACAACTGTCCTTTATTGGCTGTCGTTGAAAAATGTGTCTGGCAAGTCCGTGTCATATCCAAGATGGCCGTCAGTGGAGAACTTAGTTTAAACACATGTGGGAAAACACATTCAAAGATCTTCTCCTCTGAAACTACTTTTCTTATTTGAACCAAACTTGGTAACAATGGTCTCTTGATGGCCCACTTTGAAAGATATGTCCAGGAAGTTCAAACTGGATTCAAGATTGCCGCCAACGGGAAGCATAGTTTAACGTAAAACCTTAAGTGAAATATATACAGAGATCATCTCCTCTGACACAGTGGACCATATTACATCTAAATTTATAATCGGACTGGAAAATTAGACACTTTATCATTGAGGTTATTTTCTATGTTAGCTTTGGACCAGGCAAGCTTCAGGCTTTTGAGAGCCTCTAGGTTTTGTTTTGATTTTTTCTTTCTTTATTGGAAAGCGACGTGAAAGCACGTGGTGTCGTGCCTCTTGGTAACTGCGCGCTGAGATGAAATAATCGAAGTATAATTTTCTCATAGAATCAAATGTTTAACTATGCTCTGCACCTGATGGAATATGAGTAATTTTGTGAAGGAAGTCTCAAACATTCCAGTGATTTCAGAGGAGATGATCGATGTAGGATTTTTCCATCGTGTCCAATTAGAAGCCATGTTCCGCACTGTATGCTATATCTTTCGTTAGATATGAACAAAATGTTCTACGGCAGGTCATGTTTTTAATGTTTTAAACGAAATTATTAAATTTGTAAAGAACCTTCCATACATTATTCCTGCAAAGTTTGGTTATTTTTCCATTACTTTCAGAAGAGATGATCAAAATTGGAAAAATTAAACGACGAACAGCAGACATAATTTGATGGAAAAAGATAACACTACTGACCCTTTGGATCCCTCAGATGAGCTAAAAACTAACCTTAATTCAAAGAAAGAAAAAAAAAAATAGACCAAAACATTTCTGATGTAAATAATGTTTCTCTTTGTCATTAAATAGCTACAATGTAAAAAAATGAACAGCAGGAAACACCCGCAATGGCCGAATATTATACATATTGTAATTACATGCCACAATGTGCCAGGGAACTACACAGGAAAAACACGAATTTGAAACAAAAGAAAAACGTAAACAACGATAGAAACTCAGGACAGCCGGACTTGGTACCGGCACTAGCAAAAGGCCAGTGGTAGGATTAAACCGATTTATGGGTACCCAAACCTACCTCCCCTTTATCTGTCCTGTTCCCGTATAGTTGAATAAACATACGAATAAAATAAAACACAGATAGACTACTCACTCCATGACCTCAATCTTTAAAGGAGAGAAAATGACAATATGTAATGTAAAAAGGGATGCTCGCCACTACACTGCCGGCTTGCTCAAGGACCGTAGACTGCTGGTAAAACACTGCCGCTCTACGGAAGAAAAATCAAATTCAAAACTTCCCGAATTGTTTGGGCAAGAATCATCATGTATTTCAGTAGACATCGGCAGTATCAGTGAGATACCAGTATGTGTGTTACATTTTAAGGTCACTAGATCTTAAAGCTAATTTAACGGCTGCAAGCAGAGTATCTTGTCGATATCCCCTATTATGTAAAAAATGTGAGTTACGTCACAGTCTATCTGGATCTTTGATCAGTTTTTTTTTGCAGTTTTTAACATTTCCGTAAAAACGAGGATTAGAATACCCTTAGTTATAAGCTGTCTGCAAGAAACGCCATATTTAGATATCAAATATCATATTTATAATAAAACTTCTTAAATGTATTCAACAACTAATGAAGTGTGTAACCATGTTCTAAGAGTTTGGCTGTGATAGTAAGGTTACGTTCATTAAAATCAAGAGTAAAACAAGTACGTGCGAATCGTACTAGCTGAGATATACACCCCATAGGATGGAGCAAAAGGAATGTCTCCGTCAAGAAAAGGGAAACAACGGCAGTAGAATACCGAAGGAACACGGGAAGCGACGACCACAAAAATTGAAGTCCAAAGACATGGCAAAAACGGCAACAGAGAAAAACAAAGACAAAACAAGGACATGGGACAGCCACAATGCACATAAATAAAAAGACGACATTAAGAACTAAGGCACTCATAGTGTGAACTCCCATGAAAACCGGGAGTAACATCAGCAAGGGTAAGCATGTCCTGCTCCGCTAGCGGCACACTATCAGTGAGTCAATCCAGGGTTGAGTCAAAACCGGTTATGTCAAATCCATGAAGACGTGAAATCTAGCTGAAAATGTCCGTTTTCATTTGGAACACAGAAACTGAAGTAGGAGTATCAGAAGTATCTTTAATTTCAAGCTCATTGGGATAGATCTGGTGTAAATATTCCTTGATTTTTTTATTATTAAGAGAAAGTACATCGTCTATGTAGCGGAAGCTGACATAAAAGGACTGGGCTTAACAAACACGTCAAATAATGTCATGGTGACGGCCATAGAATTTCTGAAGGGATGAAAGTAACAAAGGCTGAACAAATCTTTTACTAAGCAGCTTTTTGGACAGTTTTTGCTCTATTCAAAATTTTTGTTCTTGCTGTGTTAGCCCTTGTTAAAACTTGGCCTCATACGACAAAAGAAAGAGATCAGCTGAAAGTGGCGCACAGTTAGTTGCCATGGGAATCCCGATTGTCTGTTGAAAAACGCGGCCTCGAAAGTTGACAAAAATACTGTCTATTAAAAATAAGAAATTAGTAATAGTGAAATCAAAATCATCCCTTTTATCATATATTCTAGCTTTTGACCAGGATCAATAATAATAGTAGCATAGTAGCTAGATCGAGGAAAGGGAAGTATTTGGAGTCATCGTTAGCTTTATATTATTTCAGTTCTTGTGGGTAAATTTAAAATCTGTTGATTGTCAAAAGTAAGGATATCGTCAATATACCTGCTGTTATCATTGAAAATTGAAATAAGTTTATCACTGTTTGGTATGGTTCTATTCTGAATTTTTTTTAATGAAGCCACGTTCATAACAGAACAGAAGCAGCTCTGCGATAAGAGGTGCACAATTTGTACCCATGGGAATAGCTATGACCTGTTAAACAGTGTTGCCAAAACGAACAAAAAGGTTGTCCAGCAAAAGCATGTTTTGTTAATACAAATTACTGATAAAGAATGGAGTTAGGCATAGTTATCTCTGAGAAAGCCTTATTAATCAAGGCTTCAAAAACTCTGTCTCAGACGATACCTAAAAAGTTTTTAGATTGATATCAGTACCTTGTGGATAAATTTGAAGTTTCGATCCGTATTGTAATTCAAGATTCATTTTTTACTTAGTATTGGGATGATTGGGATTCTTTCCACTGTCTAATGACCTTTCAGTAGCAATTACTGTTGTGTTACTACTGGACACTTCTGTAATGGAAGGGGAGGCTTGGCGCGCCATAAAACCGCTTTAATCCACCATTTCTTTCGAAGTGTCTGTACCAAGTCAGGACAATTGCAGTTTACAGTTTTACAGGTGGTTTTGCACCTGATTTGTCTTTTTTGTCCTATGTATTTTGGCTGTTTGCAATTATGTTCAGTATTTTGTTAAAAACCCCATTTGCCATACATGTTTGAATTTGCCCTCATTCACCCCTGTGCTTTATATATTGTCACACGGCTGTTCCGAGTTCCTATAGTTGTTTACGCTTGTCTTTTGTCTCATTTGTGTTTTTCCTATGTAGTCCGCTGGCAGATTGTGGCATGTAATTATGATTTTATTTTCAGCTATTTTAGAGGTTTCCTGTCATCCATTTATTTCATTCATGTACATTTCTTTGAAGTTGTTTTAAGTTGTAAACATCTTTGTTGTCGTTTGTTGAGAAAAAAATTAATCAAAACATTAAAGCAAGTCTTTGATGAATTAAATGTAGGTCATATTCGCTTGTAGTATGTTGTGATATTATATTATTTAGACATTTTCAGAGGTTGTATTAATATGAAACTACCGCAAAAATTAGCCTCGAACTAACATCGGAAAATGTATTTGCACAGACATACCTATATAGATTTGGCTGAGACATTAAATTTACAATATACTGCCTAATCATTTTATGTAGAAGCTGACCTTGTGAGGGGCGACAAAGGAAGCAACATTTAGTAAAATTGTTGAAAATCTTTCTACATGCAATATAAATGCAAATCAAATTTGTCTACGATATTTTAATATTTTACCTATTTTGTGGCGCTGAAATTGATTCTACAAAATGGGTACAATACAAACATGAGGTATCTAAAGGAAACTTTATGTTACAGTCATTTATCAATATCGTTTTCATGGTGTATTTCAAATATAATCGTAAGTTGTGAAATGGCATTATATATTCATCATTGTCTATAACGGCACTTAATTAATAAGCTTAAGAAATATGATATAAGAAAGCCGGTCCTCTCAGGTTTACAATTAATACATTGTTCTTTGTTCTTTGAAAAGATATTCCACACTGATTCATCAAACCTTCCTGTTGACTCAGGATTTGTCTCCCCTCTTTTCCATCGACTGCAATTATTGCTACCCGGTGTGAACTGCATGATGTAACATAGATATTACCATCATTGTCTGTGACAATCCCCTCTGGTTCCTTAAGGACAGACTCGTTTTTATATACCCACAATTTCTCTCCTTTTATTGTATAACACGTCACGGTCTTTGTTAGATGGTTTGTTTGATATATTTTGTCTCCATACGTTGTGACGTAGGAATAATATGGCAGTTTGTCTTGCTTAACCAGATTAGTCGTCGTCCAGTCAGACAGATCCATTTTTTGTAAACCTGTGTATTTTTCACACCACAACAACGTACCTTTGTGGTGTGTTATTCCATGATACGGTTTACTAGTCCTTATTGTTTTGTCTATCTGTTTAGAATCAAAGTTAATGATATCTATTCCATCGTCCGTTGACACGGCAAACGTTTCTTCGTCTATAATTTTTACGTCATTGGCTGTCGACGAACAAGGAATATTCTTGTCTACTGTACCATCATCATTCAGTACAACAAGGTGTTTGCATCGGTTTGCTAATATCAATTTATTATTCGGAAGGATTTTACATCCTCTGCAAAAAACTGAAGACGCTGGTTTTGGTAAGTTGTGGAATGTATTAAGTAAAGAAAATTTTATATTATGGATAGACTTTAGTGACGGTTTTAGTATAACAGCCATTATTTGTGCTTGTTTATCTTTCTCCGTCTTCATGACTAAAGAAGGAGGACCCGTGTCTACAGACACAGATCCAAAGCTTAACGTTTGCAACCTGTCTAAAATGTTATCATCAGTGCTACATTTCAAGATTAACTGTCGAAGACTTCCATCTTCTGATAAGGACTTCATATATCGCTCTGCTCTCTCTACTTCAGGTTGGAACGTTTTACTTCCAATGAATGTCTGTAAGTCGGACCCATGATCCTTTAAACATTTCATGTTAACTTTCAACGCTTGAACGGATTCTTTTTCGTCTGATAGACGATGAATAAAACTTTCAATTTTTGTCATGAGTCCCTTTTCGGTAGAGTTAAATTTCGTAATTAAGTTTTTCTCAAGCGAATCTAGTTTGGAATTTATTTTTTCTCGAAGCTGTTTTATCTGATTCAGAAACTTGTCTCGTTGTTGTCTGATATTCGACAGATTGTGTTCTCGGTCCTGTATCACTTTTTCTATATTTGTTTCAATATCGTTCAAACTTTGTTCCATGTTATCGAGAAGTATCGATACTTTTGCTGTTTTAATGAGTTCTTCAACGGACTGAAAACCTTTACACTCGACATGTGTTGTGGAAATACAAACTGGACAGCACAATGTGTCGTGGTATGAGCAATAATTTGTAAATTTGTTACCGTGATCTTTGCAGTGGTGCACTATTTCAGATATTGACGATGGAAGCTTATTATATTGTTCAATGCGTATACACCCATGCGTTCTGGAAGATTTAGAAATGCTATGATAAATGTGACACTCAGAACACAACCCTTCTTCACATTCCGGACACCAATATTCTGCGCCATTAGTGATGTGTCGACCTTCACAAACCCCACAAATAACGTAACTGGAGGTTGCCATAGTAACCTAGAATTAATTCATGTAATATTTAATTACAAATTAAATTAAATTAAATTAAATACAGATGCTATTATATCTTTTCAGTTCAGACCAAATCAAAGCATTTGAAAATGAATAAACCGAAATATGCTGACAGAGAACTTACCAATAACAAAATACCGAAGTTACTGTTAATTTAGTTTCTGCATATGCGCATTTCGACAAGTTATGTCTCTTCAGTGCAGATCAAATCAAAACATTTGGAAATCCATATACCGAAATGAGTAAAAGCTAAGAGGGAACAAATTACCAAAGGGATCTAATGAATTAGTAAAGACAAAATCAGCCAAGGACAAAAATATGCGAGAGGAAGATTCTCCTTGGTTTGAACTAAATGTTGTTAAATTTAGATATAGCAAGTTTCTAAATAAAATCGGGTTTCGCTACTGGGTTGGTGAATACCCTCGGGGATTAGTCCACCAGCAGAGGCATCGGTCTAGTGGCATGATAAATAACAAAATACCAAAGTTACTGTGAAATTAGTCTCTGCATATGGCCATTTCGGCAATCTTATAGAGAAAAAATTATACTAAGAAGATTTAAATAGACCAAAATCAGCTAAGGACATATAGCTAAGCAAGATGGAAATAATCCTTGGGTTTTAAACAAGTTTTTCTAAAATTTAGATATTGCAAGTTTCAAAATGAAATGGGTTTTATAGATGAGCACCAAAGAACTGGGTTTATGAACACCCTTGAGCACTTACTGTTCCCAAGCAGAAGCATCAGCCCACTGATAATAAAAACAAAATACCAAACTTACTGTGAAGTTAGTTTCTGCATATGGCCATTTCGGCAAACTTATGTCTCATCAGTGCAGATAAAATCAAAACATTTAAAAATCCATAAACCGAAATATTTGTTCAAGCTGACAGAAAGCAAATTACCAATATGATCTAATTTAACAAACCAAAATCAGATAAGGATAGAGCAATTCAAGAGGGAGATAATTCTTAGTTTTAAACAAATTGTCCTAGATTAAGCTATTGGAAGTATCCAAGTAATTTTTTTTTCTAGCCAGCACTGATGTACCGTCTACTAGGTTGGGTTAACAACCTCAGGGACTAACAGTCCCTCAAATAATTGGAAATAATCATTGATGATAGTACCTTTTACTTTTCTGATTCATTGATTCTGATTCTTTTACATATTAATCTTTTCAAATCAAATTACGATATTGTTAGTCATTATATTTATATCATATAATCTAGGGTTGTCATATTTATGGGCATTAGTCAAAGTGAATTTGTAGAAAATTGAGTAGATTCTGAACATTGGACTATCGTTAAACTAGTTAACTTTCATACACATATACCCGTTTTTATCATTTTTTTTTACCAAAGCTAATATTGGGTGAAAAACTTATATTGCAGTCTTGCACAGAATTTTAAAAGAAAACTGTTCAGTTTTTGGACAAAAAATCAAAAGTCTGACGTCTTTTTCTCGCTTTTGAGACAGGTCAGTTCCTATTTTTAGCGGTGTGAGATTTTCCTTTCTCACCCTACCTGTAGTGCTTTCTATGTATCCAATGCCTGGGTGAGATTTTTCCGTCTCACCCACCCATTTTCCGTCTCACCCAACCGCCTGGGTGAGAACACTTACACGATCTTTTTCCCGCGATTTTTGTATCTGCTTGACATTCATAATGCACTTGTCTTTATGTTTTTCCTTTTTAGATAAGCACATTTTCAAACAACGTCGACTTATAAAACTGTGTCTTTACCTCTTGACACCTATTATATGTACCAGATAATTCTAAAAATAACGTTATAAACTCAACATTCAAAAATCCCGATTGAATCTTATGACGTCATAACAGGGGACGTAACTCCCGTAAGTAAACAAAAGTGGGGGAGGTCAAATTTCAGATCAACGATTTCAGTGTATAAGTAGACACAAATGAAAAGCCACAGTAAGCCAAGTAAATAATTGTGTAATGTATTATGTTTTGAATTATTTAGTGTCAACAGAAATCCAGCGTATATGCTTAGTAGTACAAAACATGATGTCCAACGTCAAAATGAGCAACTGCCCGTTCGTGTTGGCAGGGTGAGAAAACAAATCAAACACGGGTATGTGTGCTAGACAAGGTAAATCTCACACACCCTCGGGCAAGATTAGGTAGTCTCTGACTCGGCAAAGCCTCTACAGAGACAACCTTAATCTTGCCCTTGGGTGTGTGAGATTTCCTTGTCTCGCACACCCACCCGTGTTAGATTCATATTGTTTTACACCACCCCATGTGAGACAGCCTCGTGCATTCTATGACGTCATTGACGTCATGGTGAGTTGCTTAGTAATGGCGGATGGTCAGGACAACACGACGGCGCCAACAGACGATTTTATGAACAAAAGTGAGAAATTGAATCAAGCACCGTTGAAAATGCAAGATTAAGAAATCTCAGACACCCTCGGGTAAGATTTCAATGGTTCTCTGACACGGCAAGCCTCGTCAGAGAAATAGTGAAATCCTACCCTTGGGTGTCTGAGATTTCTTGATCTTGCCTTTTCACCGGTGCTAGATTCATATAGCCTCTTAAATGTAAAATAAATTCCTGGAAAAGGGCCATTCCGATTTAGTAGAGAGATTTTCGCTTTAGTAGGAATTCGAGATAGTTGCAAAAAAAAACGAACAATCCAGGGACAGCAGCAACATCGGACACAGATAATTATAATTTGTCCTGTATGACCGTTATTGAACTAAACTTTAATTGCCGAAGTCGAAAAACAATTAATACAAATAGATTAAATATAAATCTTCCTTAGTTCAAC
>MJUU01036384.1:105111-119820 GCA_002080025.1 Modiolus philippinarum | reverse complement strand
ATTCCCTCTCAAGGTATTGAGGTATAGATTTTTTCGCATAATACACAAAAATGCTTCCGGATTGAATACGACTCAAAGTACCGTATTGACAGTAACTTCGGTATATTTAAGAAATTATTCATGGCAGGTATATGGTTCTTAGAAATTTAACCATGGGCTGGGCTTTTATATTCGCATTTAACCAAGAGCGTTAGCGAGGGGTTAAATTTACGAATATAAAAGCCAATCCCATGGTTAAATGACAATAACCATATACCTGCCATGAATTATTTCGATTCTAATATGACAGAAAATGGAATTTTCCATTCTGAAGGCGGATTTCTAGCCTCCATTGCTGTCTGTGTCTATGACGTCACAATACACAATCTGACGTTTTCAAACAGATGCAAGTTCAAAATTCAAATCGAAAGCAAAACAGTACACATTCACGCGTCTGAAATGCATGATTTAGTTAAAAACTGTTCTTAACTTTTATTTCCTACATAAAATAAGACGAACAAAATTAAAAACATTGTTGTTTTTCATGCATTTTATTCATATTCCGATACCATTTGCGCATGTGCTAAATATATGGCTATCGAGTATTATACTGGTTGACGATTTACAAGAGCCATATTAGAATTATTAATTTGTTTCAAATGTTTACATACTAGTAATGGACATGTCAGGGTTTACTAACGTTTTAATAATAAAATCAAAGAAACGGGACGTCTGGTTTTGTGACATTCATTAATATTTATTTTTATTGTTTGTGATTTATCTTTTCCATTTTTGTATTTATTCTTGTTGTTAAAATCGTTGTGCTGAATGCCGGTGACATGAAAACATGGTCTGGGTCTACAAGAACATTTGTTTAGATAAGTACCGGTAATGAAGACAATCAAAAGATATAGAGTAAATGCACATGAGAAAAAGTCTCAAAAACATGGTAAAACAGGGCAATGCGAAACACTTTTATCGTTCTCTTTCAACTTGAAGCTATGATGGGGCCTTCAACAATGAGCTTTACTTAAACCGCATAGTAGGTTCAAGATTACCACTAGGCCTATGCCAGTGCTGATGGGCTGTTAGTCCCCGAGGGTACTCACCAACCCAGTAGCCAGCACTTCGGTGCTGGCCTGGAAAACCGATCATATTTTGAAACTTGCCATATCTAAATTTAACAAAATTTTGTATAAAAACTAAGGAATATCTCCGTCAAGCATAGTTCTGTCCTTAGCTGATTTTGGATTTTCTATTAAGATCCTTTGGTTATTTGTTCTCTGTCAGCTTTTATACATATTTTGGCTTATGGACTTCAAAATGTTTTGAATCGGTCTGCACCGAAGAGACATGAGTTGTCGAGATGCGCATATGTAGAAATCAAATAAACAGTAACTTCGGTATTTTGTTATTTATCACCTGTTTGAGTGAAATTTATTGTTTCATTGCGAACAACGCTACATCCTTGCTTATTGCATGTTTACTCTTACTTATAAATAGTCAACAAATATTAAATTAATTGTCAAAGTGTTGTTGCAATCGCTGATATCCGTTGCTCGAAAAAAAAATAATAAAAGACAACCACAACTTATAAGCAACCAAAAGGAACTCATCGGGGCAATTGCAAGAAAACTTGGTATAATGAAATCCTGAAATGTGGGCAATCTAAACGAGTGGTAAGAATATCATCTGGAAATTACCAAAAAAAAATTGAAAGTATTACAGTGTATCCATCAGGCCTTGGGTCAATTACAATGCAATATAATGCATTACGTTACTATTACTATGTGAATCTAGCATAACAATTACAATTACAATTACATTTTTGCCTCATGCAATGCATTACATTACAATTACTTTGCCTTTGTAAGGCATTACATTACACATTACTTTTTCAGTCAATAAAAAAAGATAAAAACATTTCAAAGACAGATTTTAAGAAGCTGGGTACATATGATGCATTGTTCAGAATTTTATTAAACTAATCAAGAATGCATACAAGGCATTCATAATACAGCAACATATGTATGATTAGACAAAAAAACAAACAACTATATAGACCATTACTGGTAATCTATGTTAACATTATGTAGTTTACATTTCCACTGCATTTGATCATCATAAGGTTTCAAAAAATGTCACCAAGAGAACGCAGATCCGGAAAGTTTACTTTTGCAGCCATTAATTAATTGTCTATCAGTAGTCTTCTTCCATTTGAAGTTGTGATTTATGGTTTACTTGGTATCATATGCTATTTATACATGCAATTATTTTTATGATATTTAAAACATTTAAATATTATTTCACAGACAAAAAAGGCCACTGCATAAATCTACTAGATTTACATGTATTTTTGTTGAGTAATAATACTAAAATATAAGTTCTTTGTCTACCTTTATAAGATGTTTAAAGGGAAAATAATTAACATGTCATCAAAATAATTATCCTGTATAATGCCTAATTATAGGACAAACACAAATTGAGCATTCGATTAAAATTTAATTGCTGTAAAAACATTACATGTTAATCAGTGAAATAAAACAACACACTTTGTGTCAAAAATGTGCACTATGTTTATTTTTACATTTTTTACTAATAAGTCTGTAGAAAATTAATGGAAACAAAGCAAATAGAATAAATATCAAATTAAGAATTTGGAAAATATCATCTTCATTTTTGCAAATCTTTTTTTCAGTTAATGATAACATTTTTATTCAAATGCTTCTTTTATTTTATCATTAGCTTTATTATAAGTATTTATTTACTTATAATTTATTTTATTTTTTTTATTCTTCAGTTGGATTCAAGACAAAAATGTAATAGAAAGTAATGTAATGTAATGGACACATTACTTGATTTTTTGCAAAAGTAATCATTACATTACATGTAATTGCAATGCATAAATTATGCATTACAAATTACTTTTTATTACATGAGAAAAATGTAATATTACAATGCATTACAATTACACATTACCATTACCCCAGGTCTGGTATCCATATGAGAAATTCTCTCAAGAGCAGATGCACCATAAATAAAAGTGACAAAAAAAGTCTGAGGCAAAAGAAGGAAAATCCTTAAGATTTACCACAGTATTAAAAACACACAACCCAGAACATTTCATGGGAGCCATCATATTCCCGTCACCAAACTCGGTTCATTATAAGTAATGTCTTACGAAAATTAATTAATTTCAACTTCCAGTTTGCTGGTACAAGGAATTATTCAATATCAAGTATATCTGTGTCTTTGTTTCACTCATGCCCAGACACAAAAGGAAGTAAAATGTTCAAAGTCCACACAATATAGGTAATACCATAGGTAATAAGATATTTTTAAATGCTATTTATTTACAGTATTGACGTCAATATTATATTCAAATCAATTCTGTTCTATGCAGTATTACAAAACTTTTTCAGTTGTTTGTGCAAAGTTACTTTCCATATAGTTTATATTGTGAGTGCTATAAGTTTTCAGAAACCATCAAACGGTGTGAGAGTCCTACGCGTTGACATATACCCCACATTCCTCGTAAAACAGGCAATTTTAAAATCTGTGGAAATGACTGACTTTGTGTGTAGTATGGATTCAAACTACTCGATTCATGGGAAATATTGACGAATATATGGATGTGCGATTTGATGAATAGGGTGCCTGAGTAATATTTTTTTCTGAAATTAGATCAAGGCATTTCGAATAACGATGTCTTAGTAATTAATTGTGGTCACCTATTATTCTAAATTGGTTCAAAAGTCAGTGTCTGAAATTAGGAAGATTATCATGGAACTAAAAGTTGTTACAGAGTTATGCCTTCGGTTCCGGTGCTTTCAGAGACAAGAAGGGATTTTTTTGGTAAGCTTATGAAAGCAGATTTCCGGACAAAAAAGTGTAAAATCGATCCGACAAAGAAAGATAAGAGTTTCGTGTAAGACTAATAATATGAAGACATTTTTAATTTTCAAAGAGATAGAACAAGATTGAATAAATTGAATAAATAACAGAGTCTGAATAAATTTTGTCTCAGATAGATCAGAGTAGATTTAGTTAATCACTAACTACTATGACGCAAATTCCTGTAGAGAACGCTAATAGCTACGTTTTCTAGAACAAGATGTCAAGATCCTTATCTGGAAGGTATTAATATCTTTGTAGAAGAAAAACAGCAATCTAGCAGAAATCATGGAATGCTGTCCCAAAGTCAAGACTACTTACACCCACAGGAGATATATGCCAACAATGGCCAATCACATCATACATGTAATACATGATACATTATAAACCGTATGATACGATATAAAACCGTTGTTCATTAGAATATCAAAGGAAAATGTTACATTGAAAATCGTCTGATAAACGACTGATATGAATGTGTCATTTTTATTTTTTTCAATTCAGCAAACAAATATGGAAAATTTGTGTAACAAGGTTCATCAGTGACGGTGTAGTGTTGTGCCTACACAATGCTAAGACATCAGGATATCAGAAAGTTCAGAAAACTCCGGAAAACTCTGGAAAAGACAAAGATGTATGCACTTAAAGTAGCCACAACGAAATTTGCCGCGACTTTTCTCCAAATATCTTATTAAGTAAATGGTAAAGGAAGACATGGCATACACCAATGGAAAGCTAATTTTTTGCTTATGCCATGCATTGCCATAATTTAACAACAAAGGGTTAAAGTTTTCCATTACCCTTCTATGTTATTTTAACAGAAAATTTGAGTCGGAAACAGAGGGAGTATAACTGGTTAACTGAACACCTGTATTTATTGTTATAATGCCCTGGGGTCTATCGATTAACCTAAACACATTGTTTGGGAGTTAATCTCGATTGCGAAGCAACAAATTATTTATGTAATTACTTGACAAATTGTCAACAAACACTTTTTACCTGAAAACAAATTTATTTTAATAAAAGTAAATGGTAACTGGATATTGGTTCTGCATATTTTATGTTCAGATTAACCTAAACATTTTTATGTAAATTAGTAAACAAATCAAAATTCTGTTTGTTCATTGCCCACCCGAATAAACAAAAACCAAGCACCCTATATGCAAATAAGTAAACCATCGACAATCCATTTGGTTTCTTTTCATTGGTTTGTTGGTGTGCGTAAATCATTCATCAATCGTTCCCACATCGAATTTCTTTAAAATTTGAGTGAAATTAACATGAAGGTCTATGGAAAATATTTTTATTTGAACTTTGATTATTTCGGTAAATATTCAAAGAGTAGCGGCAAAAAATTAGAAAATGATACATATACGTTTTATTAGGGTCTTATTTAAAACAAAATAGCTACAGCGATTTAAGCTGCGGCAAATTTCGTTGTGCGTACTTTAATTAGACCATGAGAAATTGACGAGAAAACATAAATAAATTTGAAATATGAGAAGATCGCAAAATTTAGCATTCCAAAAGAGCACAAAATCATAGTCGGATTGAATTGGACGTGCATGGTAGTAACTTTTTTTCCATAAGGGAACTAACACATCCTGTTTGTGAGACTTTTTGGACGATACTAATACAGGTTTCATGAAACGTATCTCTATATCTGAAATGGTAATTAATACAGTAAAGCTATTCTAGCTTCAAATGTGGAATAAATTCACTAAATTGTCAATATATGGGAATTCCAAATAAAATATTTTTTTCCTTTTGCATTAGTATTCAGAATATCTTCAAAACTACAGAAAGCGGGTCGCAGGTTAATTCTGCAAAGACTACATTTTTAAAAATGTACATTATAAAATATGCTCATTAATATAATCATTATATTTTCTTATAAAAAGGATAAAAGTATTATTGCTTTCCAAACTTTTGGAAAATTATTTGATTGTGGCTCTTGCTTCGGTATTCATTTCGAAATTTATTTATACCACTGGGGATATCTTTGCATGGTTGACGATTCGTCCCCGAGAATATCATTCATCCACACACTACTATCCGTAGTTATGAACCAAAAGGATAAGAAGCAAATACTGACTGGGACATCTCCTGGATTAATAAGATAACACACTTACGAAGTAACAGACACGATTTTATCTGAGACATCCGGTTTCTACAGTTCTTCGCCGACAAAGACTAATTCAGAAGCGTTCTTTACAGATAATCATTCTACTTGTTTTGATAAATTTAATCCATTGATTCATCAATGCTCTGTTAAAATAACCGATGCGCTTTATTTTGATGATGCTTCTTTTTTGGAACGATTCGGAAATGTGGCATAAAAATTGTAAAACGTTTGATATGTTATTCACAGAAAGGAACTTTACAAGCAATCTTGCTAGTTAAAACAAACTCTACTAGAACATATGATGGTTTGAACTGAGCTTCGCGAAACCATGTATAGGGAATAGAGTGTACTCTATGTGGATAAGTATATGTAGGGGAGACCAAGGATAGATTAAAAAAACGAATGTGTGGACATCGCTACGAAGTCAAAGACAACAAGACTCGTCATGGCTATACTCAACCCGACCATTCCGTCGTCAACATAAAGGTACAATTCCTTGAATAAAAATATCACCTTTTTGAGTACACCATACCGATTACAACGAGAAGAATTCTTGGTTCGGGAGCGTGGAACCGCAATACCTTATGGTTGCAATGACAATATTGAAAGCATAGGTAATTTGTGGCGTCCCGGATGTATTTCGGTCAATGTGATGAACATTCTAAATACAAGCCAGCGTCGTCCACGTTGTAATGAACATGGGCATTACATAGCCCAACAGTCTCATGATATTTCAGTATAGATGACCTTCTTCCATTTATAAAAATACTTTTTGGTATTCATCACATACACCCTTAACTATACTCGCTATCCCATTCTAAATTATATTCTTTTTTCACAACCTATTTGAATTCTTATATGACAGATCCATCATCAACTAATGCAATTTAGTTTCATTTGCCTTGGATATTGCTAATCACAGATTATTCAAACAAGGTACTACCTCAGCTAATGAACAAAAACATCGGTCATTTAATAATTCTTTAAGCTGAAATATGCAAACAAAGACTTAGATGCTATCGATCTAGGCAATACCCCCCTACAAAAATCATCTTACATCCAAAACACATCCCTTCAATAAAAACCAAACAATTCCTATTATATCTTACACCTTAACTAAACCTATTGCAACCAATATTTTAAATCACAATCGGGTATTTCGGGAGCTCCATATTGTTGGTCAAAGCAACCTGATTGTTCTTGTTCTTCCTCCACATTTTTGTATGGCCCTGCTGGTCACGTAAATTCTGAAGACCTCAACATTGTTGAAAATGATAATGTTCGAGATATATTCGCAAAAATGTCCAAAATATCGTGAACCATAGACCTACCAAATGGAAATACAATTTCAAACTTTTGATGGATGCAGTTGAAGAATATGCCAACGGTAAGTGAGGAAGGAGGAGGAAGGACAACCTTGAGCCCCAATCCAAAAAGCATATTCGAGGATCCGAATCATTGTCCTTTCTCCATGATAATTATGTAATTGTACCAGCCGACACGGGCCCAAAACAACATCACCTTTATTTGCAAAGGCACTGCATTGACTGTTTAATGAAGGAGATGGGCATTGACAATTCATTTGGCAACCCCATATCAAGGGAGGACATACTAAACAATCAGTATTGTCTTCTTTTGGTATAAATTTGAGTAAAGAGTAAAACAACCTGCCTTGTCTCTACTCGGTATCTAAGTTACATAAATGCCCTTTCAAACAGAGATACATTGCTGGGTCAGACAAATGCACAACAAAACCCTTTATAAGCTACTAAGAAGCATCCTAACCTCATTACTAGCTGCAGTCTAAGATAGCCTAAATATATTTCTTTTTCATAGTGATAGAGTATACTCAACAAGTGGAGTGAATCAGATGTGGATTCTCAAAAACTCACAAGACTATTAGAATATCTTTTTTCAATTGAACCCAACCACTGCAACAGTGTCAAAACATTTGATTTTTCTTAACTCTATACTACTCTCCCACATGATAAAGGGTGAAAGAAGATATTCATATTTATTGATATGTAAAGATGGGCCTATCTTCAAAGTACTGAGGCTTCATATCGTGTATGGCACTCGGTAGATGTCCTTGGTACTGGATTTGGCTTCCTTTTTTCGATTTTTTTTTGGTAATGAGTACTTCCTTTGTGACAACTTTTGGATTATGGCGTTCCATATTATTTGATATTTTTGCTGCTGATGAGAGGTAACTCCTTGAAACACGTGTACATCATAACGACATTTACAGTTTTTTATGCAACTTCGGTATTTTTTGTTGCTTGTTGATCATCGCGAAAAGTATACAGATGAAGATGTCATTGCAATGATGGAAATCTTGATTGATAACATATTTGTTGAATTTTGAGGACAAGTTTTCTGGCAGACAATAGGGATACCTATGGGGACTAATTGTGCGCCACTTTTAGCAGATTTGTTTCTCTATTCATATGAAGCCAGGTTCATACAAGGGCTTGTTCAGAAAAAAAAGACAATAAGCTAATTTCAGCTTCCGTTATACAAATGACGTTCTTTCATTGAACAATCCTCAATTTAAGGAAAACATTTATCTATCATACCCAAATGAACTCTATACCCCTATATTGACAACTTTGGAGGTCTGAAAACAAAACTATACGACGGAATGATTTCGACTTTCCAGTAGTGAACCCCCCCCGTTCTTGAGCAGTAATATTCCCATATTTCCGGCATCAGGAATTACCATTTCACAACTCATTCGCTATTGCCGTGCCTGTAGATTGTACAGCGATTTTGTCAACAGGTAGACATTACTGTTTCAAAAACTTATATGCAAGAGTATGTTCAGTCACTTTTGCAATTGTCACTTCAGATGTTTTACGGTCGTCACCATAATTTGAAAGACCTTTACAAGGTTTCTATTTCACAGATGAAATATATATATTTGGGTAGACCCAGAGTTTGTACCGGACTGACAAACTGTGACAAAACCAGACTTTTCACTGACAATGTAACGGGTTTTAAGCGTGGAGCAGATCATGCACCCTTCCGGAGCACCTGATGATGCCTCAGTTTTTGTAGGGGTTTACACTGCTAGAGCTTTGTTTTCTGACTGATCGTTACGTTATTGTTTATTTTCTTTGTTTTGTCTTTGTCATGCTGTCTCAAATCGTGTTGGAAATGTTTGTCGTGATTTTGAATTTTTTATTTTTAAATTCTCCCTTTCTGTACTGAAGAGACATAAGTTGTTGAAATGCGCATATGCAGAAAGTAAATTACAATAGCTTCGGTATTTAGTTACTCATTATTTTTGCTTCGGTATTCGTTTGCCGGTACCAGTATATTGAAACACTTTCTAAGTGGATCAGTTCTATAGAGTCATTGATCGTAGCTCGCATACAGGGCTTCAAGACATCTAAAACTGACATCTATAATCAAGATATGACACAACATTATTAGGACACAGTTAGGCTTAAAGTTCCACTAAATGATAACATCTTGTCTACTATGTACTGGATTCCTAGGCTTCACAAAATCATTTCAAGCATCGTTTTATTTCGGCATCTAGTAAGTGTTCTACCACATATTTATCCATCCATTTAACTAGTTCATTAACTTTCATAAATAAGCTGGTTATTAAATACTGTGAAAAAACTTATCAAAACTCTGGTGTAAATTACTTTTGGAGTGTGAAATATTCTACTGA
The DNA here is from genome assembly GCA_002080025.1 of Modiolus philippinarum. Lineage (NCBI taxonomy): Eukaryota > Metazoa > Mollusca > Bivalvia > Mytilida > Modiolidae > Modiolus > Modiolus philippinarum. The sequence goes on along the minus strand of MJUU01036384.1, from coordinate 110,140 downwards.
AGTTTTAGATACACTAAAACCAGCCTAATCCACTGACAGTTATCATTTTTCAACACTTGATACAACCCTTCAACGTTATTTGATTAAAACAAAATTGAGAAAAAAATATTAAATGGTCTCTTAAATATTCCTTTCTGCAGTACATATGTTTTAACAACAAAAAAGAATTCTTCTCTAATATTACCTACAATAATCATTGTTCCTGGACATATGATGATTTGATTAAGGCACTCAATCTTTTTCTGGACAATATTTTTGTTTGTTATGGCAACTCTATTTATCAACAGGTCATAGGTATTCCCATGAGTAGAAATTGTGCACCTCTCATTACAGATATTTTTCTTTTCTATTACGAACGAGACTACATGAAAAACTTCAAAACGGAACCATACCAAACAGTGATAAACCTATTTCTATTTTCAATGATAACAGTAGATATATTGACGATATCCTTACTATTGACAATCCTCAGTTTTTAGATTATGTTGACATCATTTACCCACAAGAACTGAAATTAAATAAATCTAACAATGACTCAAAATATTGCCCTTTTCTGGATCTAACTATCATTATTGACTCTGGTAACTGATACTTTTACTCATTTCCCTTTTCTGGACGGCGACATTCCTCTGGCTCCATCCTACGGAGTGTATTTCTCAACTGGTGCGATTTGTTCTACTCTTGACGATCTTAGTAAAAGTGGCATTTCTGTCACGGCCAGAATTTTGCAGCAGGGTTACGGGTTTCATAAGTTGTTGAATACATTTAGGAAGTTTTATAATGGATATGATCATTTGATATTTAGGTGTGGCCTTGTTCACAGACAGTTTATTACTATGGACATTTCTGGTCCTCGTCTTTATGGAAATGCTGTTGGGGAATGTCAGAAACTGATTAAAGATTAAAAAACTGGGACGTAACTTACATTCTTTACCTAATAGGGGATTTCGACAAGATACCCTGCTTGCATCCGTCAAATTAGTTTTGAGATCAAGTGACCTGACAATTTTACATACATACTGGCCTCTCACTGATACTGCCAATGTCTACTGAAATATATGATGATTCTTGACCAAACCCTTCGGGGAGTTTTGAGTTTGATTTTTCTTTCGTAGTGAGACATTGTTTTACAAGTAGACTAGGCTCCTCTAGCTAGCCTGTAGTTCAACGGGGAGCACCCCTTGACCCATCTTTCAGAATTACGTGTTATGATTTTCTCTCCTTTCAAAATTGTTGTCATCTGGTTAGTAGTCTACCTGTATTAGGTTTTATTCGTATGTTTATTTTACTAGAGAAACATGACAGATAAAGGGTGATTGGGTACCAATAAACCGGTTTAACCCTACCACTGGCTCTTGCTAGTGCCGGTTCCAAATCCGGCTGTCCACAGTGGCTATCGTTGTTTGTATTTTATCTTATTTGTGTTTTTATCCTGTGTAATTTCATGGCATATTGTGGAATGTGATTGTAATTTTCAGCCATTGTAGATGTTTCCTGTTATCCACTGTTTTACATCTATGAACCAAAGTACAAAGACCATATTTGAAGATCCCGATGTTGTTAAGACGTTGTCCTTCCTCCATGGCAATTACGTAATTGTTCCAGCAGACAAGGCGCATAACAACACCACATTTGCCTGCAAATACTCTATATTGACTGCTTGAGATGAGTATTGACAATTCATTTTGAATCCCAACCGTGTACGATAAAGGGAGGAATCATCACTCTGTTTTAACGATAAAGGGAGGAATCATCACTCTGTTTTAACGAACTTACTGTTAAGTTAGTTTCTGCATATGGCCATTTTGACAACTTTTGTTTCTTCAGGGCAGATAAAATCTAAACATTTGGAAGACCGTCATCTCAAAGATCTTTAAAACCTGATAGAGAACAAATAGTCAATATGATCTTAATGCAAGGCCAAAATAAGTTTAGGATAGAGCTTTGCATGAGAGAGATACTCCTTAGTTACGATGTATCAACAAAATTTACAACAATTCAGAAATTGCAAATTTAAAAAAAATCGGCTTTCGGATCAGCCCGAAGTACTGACTACTGGCTGACTACCCCCTAGGACTATCGTCATCGTCCCAATGGTAACAAATAACTAAATACCGAACTTACTGTTAATCAGTTTCTGCATATATCCATTTCGACAGCTTATGTCTCTTCAGTGCAAATAAAATCTAAACAATCGGAAGACCTTAAACTCAAAGATCTTTAAAATTGATAGAGATCATATAACCAATTTGGGGGACACGTTTTCTAACAGACAGTAGGGAGACCAATGGAAACTAATTGTGCGTCATTTCTAGCAGATATGGTAAGTGCAGGTCATGGTCACAGTAGTCTAATTTGTTGGCACCTTAGTAATCTAATAAAGGTGCATGTTATAATGTTAAATTTCAAGTTATTTCAGAGCTTTTCATGTACACCTGACACAAAAAATCAATTCGCATTGTTTTGAACTGGCGAATGGATGTAAACATGTAAATATATCTGACTAATACATATGTGACAGTACTGCCGAAATGACTTCTAAAGGACTGTAAAGTTTGATTTAGAAATGTAGAAGTTTGGCCCAAATGAACACTAAAGATCTTGTACACACTTTCAAATACTTTTTAAATATAATAAAACGCAAAAACAAATTGGTGTTTTTACGACAATAGTACATATATAGCTGGATGGCAGCAGTGAAAGATTCTGAAGTTTAAAATAATTTATTTGAAAGTTTTATAAACATCTGAAGTAAAATCATAAAGTAAAACTGCCGAAAAATGTTACGTTCATTTATCTTTATAATGAAATATTTTTAATGAAGTCATGACAACCTATTTGCTAGGGTTAGAAATAATTCCGCTCAAAAAAAAAAAAAAAAATAAATAAAAAAAAAAAAAAATAAAAAAATAAAAACGTAACTTAAAGTTTATAAAAGAAAATATTGGCATTTTGTTTCTATAATTATCCGTTAAAGTATTGAAAATTTTATCTTAAGAGATATGATATGAAAAAGCTGGTACGTCACGGTTTACAATTAATACATTATTTTTTGTGCTTTCAAAATATATTCCATATAGTGGATTATTTAAACCGTTCGGTTAACGGAGGACTTGTCTCCCCTCTTTTCCATCGGCTGTAATTAAAATGACATTATCTGAAATGCTTGATGTAACGTAAATATTACCATTGTTGTCTATGGTTATACCCACTGGTTGCTTAAGGACAGTTTCATTTTTATATTCCCATACCTTCTCTCCTTTTACTGTATAACACGTCACGGTCTTAGTTAGATGGTTTGTTTGACATATTTTGCTTCCATGCGTTCCAATGTAGGATTCACGGGGCAGCTGGTCTTGTTTAACAAGAGTAGTATGTTCCAGTCGGACCGATCCATTTTTTTTTATACCTTTAGAATGTTCACACCACAGTAATGTACCTTTGTGATATGTTATTCCATAACATGCGTGATTGGTCGTAATAGCTTTATCCTTTATTTTGGAATCAATGTAAATGATATCTATACCGTTGTCTGTTGTCACGGCAATAGTTTTGTCGTCTATAATTGTTACGCCGTTTGCCCGCGAGGAACAAGGGATTTTTGTGTCTACTTTACCATTACCATTCAGTACAATAAGTTTGGAACTGCCATTGTCTGTTAATATCAGCTTATCATTTGGATAAAAAACAACGGCAGTAGAATACCGAAGGAACAAAGCACAAGATTACACAAATCAAAGTTCAGAGACAAGGCAAAAGCAAGAACACCAAAAAACGGAAGACCAAAGACACCACATGCCCACAAAACATACGAATGTTACATATACAACACAAAAAAACTAAAGCACTAACAATGTGAACTCTCAATAAACAAGAGTGACATCAGGTGCCCCGGAAGGGTAAGCATGTCCTGCTCTGCACACAGCACCCGTCACACGGTCAGTGAGGTATATGTATTGAAACATCTGTTATGTAACTGATTGGTTATTGTCATTTTCTAACCCTTAGACAAAACCAACTAAAACCATGGTACGTGTAACTTCTCTAACCTTCAAACAGTACCAAGGTGAAATTTTGAAAAGCTTTTGTAATCATTTTAGTATTCAAACGTGGACAAGGACAGATCGGTACCACAGACATCACTAACGAAGACACAACTAAAATTTAACAAGACAACACAAAAAACTAAAGCACTGACAGTGTGAACTCCCATAAAAACCGAGAGCGACATCAGGTAGTCCAGAAGGGTAAGCATGTCCTGCTCTGTGCACAGCACCCGTCACACTGTCATTGGGTCAATCCAGGGTTAAGTCGAAACCGGTAATGTCAAATCAGGGAAGACGCGAATCTAGCTGAAAATGTCAGTTTTTATTTGTGACACTGACATTTCATATCTATCTATGATGTCGTGGTGACGGCCATAGAATTTCTGAAGGGACGAAAGTAACAAAGGCTGAACATATCCCTGACTCAGCAGTTTTTGTGACAATGCTTTTGCTCTTTCCACAAAGTCACTGTATGTACTGCACGCTCTACAGTAACGAATTAATTGTGAAATATATACTCCATATGCTGGGGATGCAGGTATATTGCTGCAGAGAAAGGGAAAGTTCACAATTGGAAAGTCAAATTCATCACGTTTGTCATATAATCTAGATTTCAGACGTCCATGTTCGTCAATGTACAACAAAAGGTCAAGGTATGAAGCAGAATCGGGTGTATCGGTTGTCTCTTTAATTTCAAGTTCACTGGGGTAGATACGATGTAAATATTCTTTAAATTTTGGGTTATTAAGAGAAAGTACACCGTCTATATATCTGAAGCGGAAATTAAAAGTCTGGGCTAGCTGTTTTTGTTTCTGTTGTATCAGCCCTTGTAAAAACTTTGCTTCATACGAAAAAAGGAAAAGGTCAGCTAAAAGTGGCGCACAATTTGTTCCCATAGGAATCCCTATTGTCTGTTGAAAAACACGGCCTCCACATTCAACAAAAATGTTGTCGATCAAAAATTCAAGCATCTTAATCACGTC
>MJUU01036384.1:81719-98578 GCA_002080025.1 Modiolus philippinarum | reverse complement strand
CAACGGGTTCAACAGTATGTTGAAGAACACTCCTTCAATGTTACAAATGAGGAGGTACAAAATACTAGTATCCCGTCAGTAGTATATGGGGCCTCCAGACCAACGGAAGTTACGTCAACTCCAACAGTAGTATATGGGTCCTCCAGACCACAGGAAGTTACGTCAACTCCAACAGTAGTTTATGGAGCACCAGAAGTAACATCTACTCCAGCTTACGCTGGACCACCTCGTAAATCTCAGTCTGTTACATTTCAGCTAAACAGAGATGCACCAGCATTCGAACCATCACTTCAGCACTTATCATGTGACATGCCAATACCCAGTTCACATCCAGTAAACCTGAACGATGACAGGACTGTGAACCAGACTTCAGATAAAACCAGATTCCTTCTCCACAAGTAAATTCTTTTATCCGGTCTCACTAATTTCAATGACCGTGCTGAATCCTACTTTGCGTGGAAAAATAGCTTCAAGTCAGTTGTTGATGAAGCCAAAGTGTCTGACTCACAACAGTTTAACCTCCTAGTAAAATGGCTGGGAGTTGAGTCTTCAAAACAGGCTGAAAGTATAAGGAGGTCATGTGAGAACCCCACTGAATGTCTCAGATTGCTATGGGATCGTTTAGATACCAGGTATGGATCCCCTGAAATGGTGGAAGCTTCACTAATGAGTAGACTGGGAAACTTTCCAAAATTAACAAACAAGGACAGTCCACGTCTGTATTAGTTGTCCGATTTATTGTCGGAAATAGAACACATCAAAAAGAATCCTAAATTCCAGTCACTACTTGGATATTTTGATTCTTCATCTGGGATAAGGCCAATAGTCAGTAAGCTCCCTTATGGACTCCAAGAAAAGTGGACAACAAGAGATTATAACTACAAGTCGTCACATAATGTACCATTTCCGCCATTCACAGAATTCTCCAGATTCATTCGGGAAATGAGTATAATTAAAAATGATCCCGGATTCTGTAATGAACAAGAACAGCAAACAACTCCAAAGTATTCCGGAAGGAAACCACCCGTGGCAGAAACCCGGGTAGCATCTCACAAGACTGATGTAGGCAAGCCCAGTAAGGACATTGGGGGCACCCTGCCCCAGTGTACAGAGAACGGAGCACCAGACAGGTGCGTCATACACAACACAAGACTTTCATTAGACGAATGTAGAGGATTCAAGTCCAAATCAATTGAGGAGCGGAGAGAGATCCTCAAACAAAACAACCAATGTTTTAGGTGTTGCGCCTCTACAACCCACAGGAGCAGAGACTGCAGGGCGAAGATTTCCTGCAGAGACTGCGGAAGCAAGCAACACACCACTGCCTTGCACACAGTCAGGAAGGCATCTTCAGTTGGCCCCGCACAACATGACGGCGGGGAGACAGTACAACAAAACGGCGGGGAGGCAAGTGATGCCAACAGTACTGACAGAACAGTAAGCTCATCTGTGGAAATAACACATGCAAATCATGTGCAAGATCATCCCTGTCAGAGTGCATTATAGGGACAACTCCAACAAGACTGTTGAAATCTATGCAGTTCTTGATGACCAAAGTAATAGGTCCCTAGCATCGCCAGAATTTTTTGAATTCTTCAACATTGAAGATCAACCAGAAAATTATACCCTGACCACTTGTTCAGGTCGTATTGCCACCAGTGGCAGGAGAGCCAAAGGATTTGTAGTCCAATCTTTACATGGACATGAAGAATTAGAACTGCCAGTTTTGGTAGAATGTGATTATATTCCAAGCAGCAGAGACGAAATCCCGTCACCAGATTCTGCCAAACACTTTCCACATATGAAACATATAGCTGGGAGAATCCCGCAAATCAAAGCAGGAAGATAATGCTGCTTATAGACAGGTTTATTCAGATGTGACCTAGATAACAAGGAGGCTGCCATTATTGTGTCATGTGATCAATCCGCCATTACAGTAGTGAAAGAGATGCACATGCTGTGATAATTCTCTTAATAAATAACACTGTTGAAATTAAAATTGAATCAATTATTTTCCCAGTTTTACATATTTTAGGTAGCTTATTGACTAATCTCATTTTTCGGTTATATATTATAAAAAAAAGACACATTATATTATTATCAAACATTTTTCTTAAACAAATAAAATAAACATTTTTCTTAAAAATGGAGTTACATGTATTTCTTTCTTTATTTTATTTGATTTGACTCCCGGGGGTAACTTGGTATATTTTCAGGTATGGATGTGCCAAATCGATCTCGAAAACATACCCCTAATNTTCAATACTGCAACCAAAACAGTAGACATACCAGAATATGATATCTTTGCTAAGACAAAAGATGACGACAAACCAGGAATGTCGTATGAAGATAAAACATTTATGAAACAAATGGACAACCAGTTTGTAAGAGACTCCACAGGCAGTTGGGTATCTCCGTTGCCATTTCGGACACAAAGACAACGACTTTCAAACAACAGGCATCAAGCTGTTAAAAGAGCAGAATTCCTCGAAAACAGTCTGAGGAAGAACGCTCTCAAAAGAGAACATTTCTTAGATTTTATGTCAAAGATATTAGACAACAACCATGAGGAAGTTGCTCCGCCATTGCAAGAACAAGAAGAATGTTGGTATTTACCGTTGTTTGGAGTATACCATCCCAAGAAACCTGAACAGATCAGGGCTGTGTTCGATTCCTCCGCAAGGTTCGACGGAGTATCCCTCAACAGTGTTTTGATGTCTGGTCCAGACCTATCAAACAGCTTACTGGGAGTCCTGATACGTTTCAGGAGAGAGATGGTTGCTGTTACTGCTGATGTTCAGCACATGTTCCACTGCTTTGTAGTGAGAGAAGATCACAGAAACTACCTAAGATTCCTGTGGTAGAAAGACAATGATATTGACAAAGGACTGATAGAGTACCGAATGAGATTGCATGTCTTCGGTAACAGTCCATCCCCAGCAGTTGCAACGTTGGGGCTACGTAAGACAGTACAGGCCGCAGAGCAAGAGTACGGCCAAGATGTTACAAATTTTGTGACTAAAGACTTTAATGTTGATGATGGATTAACATCATACCCAACAGCAGAAGAGGCCATCAAAGTCGTCAAAGACACCCAAGCAGCATTGACGAAGTACGGAAATCTCCGTTTGCACAAGTTTGCATCCAACAGTGCTGAAGTTATGTCTGCATTTCCAACGAGTGATTTAGCTACAAACTTGAAAGATTTAGATCTTGAAGCCAACAATAAACCACTCCAGCGTATCCTTGGATTAATGTGGGATGTCAACACCAGGCCTGGGGTCAATTACAATGCAATGTAATGCATAACATTACTATTACTATGTGAATCTAGCATAACAATTACAATAACAATTACATTTTTTGCCTCATGCAATGCATTACATTACAATTACTTTGCCTTTGTAATGCATTACATTACACATTACTTTTTCAGTCAATAAAAAAAGATAAAAATATTTCAAAGACAGATTTTAAGAAGCTGGGTACATATGATGCATTGTTCACAGGCTATAAGATAAGAATTTTATTAAACTAATCAAGAATGCATAGAAGGCATTCATAATACAGCAACATATGTATGATTAAACAAAAAACAAACAACTATATAGACCATTACTGGTAATCTATGTTAACTTTATGTAGTTTACATTTCCACTGCATTTGATCATCATAAGGTTTCAAAAAATGTCACCAAGAGAACACAGATCCGGAAAGTTTACTTTTGCAGCCATTAATTAATTGTCTATCAGTAGTCTTCTTCCATTTGAAGTTGTGATTTATGGTTTACTTGGTAATGCTCATATGCTATTTCTACATGCAATTAATTTTATGATATTTAAAACATTTAAATATTATTTCACAGACAAAAAAGGCCACTGCACAAATCTACTAGATTTACATGTATTTTTGTTGAGTAATAATATTAAAATATAAGTTCTTTGTCTACCTTTATAAGATGTTTAAAGGGAAAATAATTAACATGTCATCAAAATAATTATCCTGTGTAATACCTAATTATAGGACAAACACAAATTGAGCATTTGATTAAAATTTAATTGCTGTAAAAACATTACATATTAATCAGTGAAATAAAACAACACACTTTTTGATGTAAAAATGTGCACTATGTTTATTTTTACATTTTTTGCTAATGAGTCTGTAGAAAATTAATGGAAATAAAGCAAATAGAATAAGTATCAAATTAAGAATTTGGAAAATATCATCTTCATTTTTGCAAATCTTTTTTTCAGTTAATGATAACATTTTTGTTCAAATGTTTCTTTTATTTTATCATTAGCTTTATTATAAGTATTTATTCACTAATAATTTATTTTATTTTTTTATTCTTCAGTTGGATTCAAGACAAAAATGTAATAGAAAGTAATGTAATGTAATGGACACATTACTTGATTTTTTGCAAAAGTAATCATTACATTACATGTAATTGCAATGCATAAATTATGCATTACAAATTTCTTTGCATTACATGAGAAAAATGTAATATTACAATGCATTACAATTACACATTACCATTACCCCAGGTCTGGTCAACATAGACATGTTCCTATTCCAGCTATCGCTGGACACGAAACCTATAACAAGACGTGGTGTATTATCTACGATAAACAGCATTTATGATCCACTTGGATTCTTAGCCCCAGTGATTATCAAAGGGAAGCTGATACTAAGGAAGCTGACTTCAACAACAGTTGATTGGGATGAACCAATATCAGATGATATTGCGTCAGAATGGGAAACTTGGCGAGATAAACTGCAAGAACTAGAAACATTACACGATGGTGAGATTCGTACTCATGTTTTTTTAGAGATCTCTGTTGCCAAAACAATCGCAGCACCAGATAATCCTAACATAGGTGTTGAGATATTCCAGCACTGGAGTGTCCTTATACATGGAATTGCAATCCTGAAACGTTCGTCCCGTCAACGTCTGAACGGGAGTTCAAAGCTTGAACCTTACAACACTTCACTTCAAGAAGCAGAAGATTTCAACATATCATCACTTCAACGTGAATGTTATGAAGAAAATATAGACTGTATAAGGTGAATAAAAGGATATGGAGTAAATGCACATGAGACAAAGTCTCTACAAATTAGGAATGGCAAAATGTCCGTAATTCATTACTTGAGTACTCGGTACAAATACTCGCGAGTACTCGAGTACTCGGATCATTGTAATTGATAATGAAAAGCGCCCATTCGTTTAATGTGAGACAAGTATCTGCAATGTAGGTTTTCTCGGCTTTTTACCGAAAACTTTCAGGTTTGATTTTTACGAAAACAAGAGAGCAGAAAAGTCAATCACCTCTTGTACATAAAGCAATCAAACAATTAACAAACAATCGACCGGCGGCTTGGACTGTAAACATTCACTTTGATCTAACTTTATCTACATTAATGAATGGCCTATCTGGTTTAAAAAAAACAATGTTACGTGCTTTCCTGCAAAATAGCAGTTTTCTACTATAATTTATTCATCATGTTTTAAAATATTTATCGTATAACTGTTAGTCCGCTAAAAAGAAGTTTAGCCATTTTTTTTATTTTGTATATTCGCACATAATAAAAACATAATCAATGATTTAATCTGAAAGGTAGAATTTCGTAAACTTCTTTTGATTTAGAATTAATTATTTGATAAGAAAATTTAAGGAAAAAGTGAAGGGAATGGCTGTCTTATCCTTGGCAGGAAAGGGAATAACGAAATACTTATCATTTGCAGACGACGCGCAGTTGGTCGAAAATTGAAATAAAGAATTTGATACACGAAACACATTTACACAGAAAACAATGAGAAGATCCTTAATATATCTGAAATATCCATGAATTAAAAAATAAGCCGAGTACTCGAGTACAAATATTGCACTCGAGTACTCGACCTCTAAACGAGTACTCGAGTATTCGAGTACTCGTTGCCATCCCTACTACAAATACATGGTAAAAAACAAGCAAAGGAACAACGCTTTTATTGTTTTATTGTTGTATAAGTCACAAGAAACCTATTTATTCACTGAATATAATTTATATATTCTCCACCAGAAGAATTATATCGGTGATCGTTAACTTCTGGTGGAGAATAATGTATAAAATATATATATAAATTATATTCAGTGAATATTGTGAATAGTATAATAAATTTCTCTTGTTTATGTAAATAATAGTGATATCAAGTAGATATCAGACGGGTGGTGTATTGTCACAATTAGTGTATTGTTACATCTAAATGTATCCTTATGTTTTTTATTTGAAGAATTCCGGATGCACCGAATGACACATCTTTGGTTTTTCGTTTCCCTATTCCACCTTTCACTCAGAAAATTCGTAATCAATACGTTCTTGGATGTCCAGATTTAGTTTGGAATTTTAGTACCTAGTTCAATAACAGTGTAAGTTTACATTATATTTCATTATATTTGGATGAAGATTGATCTATTCAACGTTACTTCACAACAGATTATTGTGATTATCAGCTGTACATGTTGATTGCATAATTTGCTATAAATATCGACTTTAACGGAATATTCATCTCACACAGAAACGTACAACTGTTGGGTATAATTATATTTACAAGTTTCAACAAAGTATTTAAAGTGTTCATGTATTATTTCCGTCTAAAAGAGGAAGATAAACAACCGTTTTTCAGTTGCATAATTCGTATGAATATAGAATGTACGGCAACCAATTAGCGACATTTAAATACATCCAGATTTAATTATGGAACACTTATTCCGTGTATTACAGCAATTCTACTGGATTCTTCCGTGAATATACCGGAACTCCATGTATAATATTACACAGACACACGTCATATTTGTGTTTATTTATGCAAATTATTGTGTATTTAAATATGTTGATATTCTACTCATAATTACGGTAGCCTAAGATGACTATAAATTCTCATTATTTAGGACACATAACTTATGATTGTTAATTATTGTATTTTTCAGGTTCTTACAAATTGTTCACCGGCTAATTAAAATAGTTGATCCACACTGGGTTTTTATTTTGAATTGGGCCAACGAACTAGGTTAAGCTCGCTGAGTCCGGCTCAGTACAAATAGTATTGAAGCCAATATTTTATATTTTAATCAATGTCTTTTCTGTTCAGATGTGAAAACTTGTTCAGTGTTCATTTTGTATCATAACTTCTCGGCGCTGACAGAAAGCCTCCTTCAAAACTAACATATTTTTTAAATAAAAGTATGCATTTTCAATTACAATACCTAAGGTATTTTGTTATTTATAAGCACTGGGTCAATACCATTGCTAGTGGACTGTAAGTCCCCGAGGGTATACACCATCCCTGTAGTCAAGTACCTCTGTGTTAGCCCGAAACGGATTCTTTTGGAAGGTTCCACGTCGCCATATCGCTATTAACGGGGAATCTTAACATCATTGAAGATAAAGACGTTCGACGATTCTTTAGAAAAGAGCCTAAATATCGCCCTCTTTCTAAAATAAACTGGCAAGCTTGTTTTGATATATTTAAAGACGCAGTTACCAATTATTGTATAGACAAACATGCTCTAAATTTGTTTAAAGATAAAATTATAAGAAAGGTAACCAACAGAATAGATTTTTATAGAGATAATTATATTAAATCACCCCCTAAGCTGTCTGTAAAAATTAAATCAAAATTGAAGGATCTTGGTAAAAAGTTTGTGCTTGTACCTGTTGTCAAGGCTTCCAACAACGTTGCTATCGTTTGAAAGAAATATTATATCGATGTCCAACAATACGAACTGGACAAGTCAACAACTTTCAGACGTACCAATTTGGACACAAAAACGTTAACCCAACAACATTTTAAGGATACAGAAATGCTTAAAAGTCAGCTTAAGATAAAACCTTGCCAACCATGTACTGGGTTCTTAAGCTTCACAAAATCCCTTCAAACATCGTTTTATTTCGGCATCTAGAAAGTGTTCTACTACTAATTTAGTTACAAACATAAGTGCATTAGAATACTAATTTATCAATCCATTTAACTAGTTCACTTGCTTGTATAAAGGAGTTGGTTATCTAAAACTGTGAAAAAAAAATTATCAAAACTCTGGTGTAAATTACTTTTGGAGTGTAATACATTCAATTGAAGTTTTAGATAAACTACAGTCTATACAAAGACCAGTCTCGTCCATCGACAGTTATGATTTTACCACACTTTATACTACCTTCCACATAAGTTGATTAAATCAAATTGGGACAACTTATTTTTCTTTTCTGGTCTGCAGTTCATTTGTTCTAAAAAAGTAAGGATTCTTTTCTAATATTATATACAATAATTATTGTTCCTGGACATGTGGTAATATGATTCATGCACTCAATCTTTTGCTGGACAACATTTTTGTTCGTTTTGGCAACACTATTTATCAACAGGTCATAGGTATTCCCATAGGTACAAATTATGCACCTCTCATTGCAGATCTTTTTCTATTCTGTTACGAACGAGATTTCATAAAAAACTTCAAAACGGAACCATACAAGATAGTGATTAACTTATTTCTTTCTTCAATGATAACAGCAGGTATATTTTAATTTAATGCTTTATTTATTTAAAGAGGATTACAAACAGCCCGAAGGCTACAAAGTTGCTCTCCTCGACATATAAAGACAAGACAATATAATACAAGACAAAATACAATACAACCTATCACTCACACACTCACACTTTCAGTACAATATTTACAATTCATGATTAATTAATAAGTTATGTAAAACGTTTACTCTTTTCAATAAATTCACAAACATATTCTAGTAAGAGCGAGCTTGTTGTCGTTCATTGAGAAGTCATCATTTCCAAATTGAAATATTTTTACCAAATATTGACTAAGCATGTTTTAAAAAGTTAACAGGTTCACATTTGGACAGAGTAGAAATTTTACTTTATCAAAAAACAAAGATCTTATATTTTCATATTTATCACAATAAATAAAAAAATGTTCAGTAGTTTCTGGTTTTCTAGCATGACATCTATTACAGAGTCGAGAGGGAATTAAATTATAGTAATATAAATGATCATTTAAGCCACTTAGCCCAAGACGAATACGGGTATGATTAATTTTTCCTAAACCATAACCCAAAGAATAAATTTTTCTATAATTGCTTTCACAGAAATATTTTTTAATCTTTTCTTTAAAAGCATTAATGGAGACTGTTAATCTAAGATCGGTCGGGATCTTATTCCATTCCCTGACGTAGGAAGGAAAATAAGATGATGAGAATTTAGATGTACGTGCATGTAACGGTAAAATTTTATCCATGCGACGTAGATTATAATTTTCTGTGTTATGATTCAATAAAGGACAACAATCAGATAAATATTTTGGACAATCATTTTTTTGTGATTCTGAAGAGAAAGACGATTTTATGTATTTTACGTCGAATATATAAAGGGTATAGATCTAGTTCATTCAACAAATCTTTGTGTCTTGTTATACGAAAAGCACCTGTCGACAGGATTGCTGCTCTCCTTTGAACTTTTTCTAGTAAATCACTTTCATTTACAGTACAGTTATCATAAAGTATATCGCAGTAGTCTAAAATAGGAAGTATCATAGATTTATAAAGTTTTTCTAAACATGTTCTTGGTAACAATCTTTTCATCCTTAACATAATGTCCAATCTTTTATTTGATTTTTTGCAAATGGAAGTTATATGTTTCTCCCATGATAAATTCTCTTGTAAAATTAAACTCAGATGTTTGTGTTCAGGTACCCGCTTTAGTATAACCCCATCTAAAATAAGAGCATCATTTATAGCTTTTTTGGTTGAATTAGTAAAAATCATATATTCAGTTTTATTTGGGTTAAAAGTAACTCTCCACTGTGAGGCCCATCTGCTTAATCTTGTAAGATCATTATTTAACACATTTAATGAGTTGAGATTATCAATAACTTTTATCAGGGTTATGTCATCAGCAAAAAGCTTCATTTGACTTTCAATATCATGATTTATATCGTTAACATACACTAAAAATAGTAGAGGACCTAATATTGAGCCCTGAGGAACACCTGCATTAGTAGGTATATTGACGATATCCTTACTATTGACAATTCCCAGTTTTCAGATTATGAAGACATTATTTACCCACAGCTAACAATGATTCGAAATACTGCCTATTTCTGGATCTTACTATCATTATTGATTCTGGTAAAATAAAAACTAAAATATATGATAAAAGGGATAATTTTGATTTCACTTTAACTAATTTCCCTTTTCTTGACGGCGACATTCCTCAAGCTCCATCATACGAGGGGTGTACATTTCTCAACTAGTATGTAGTAGTAATTTATTACCACTGCGTCGATACAACTACTGATAGACTGTTAGTCCTGTTAGTCTCCGAGGGTTTCACAGCCCAGTTGTCCAGTACCAATTTTTTGGAAACTTTCTTTATCTAAATTCCAAAAAAAATATTGAAAACTAAAGAGTATCTCTAAAATGCAAAGCTCTCTCCTTAGCTGATTTTGGCGCTCAAGGTAGAGACTTTTGATCATTTGTTCTTTATCAGCTTTTGTTAACCTTTCGAATCCTGGATTTCCAATGTTTTGATTTTATCAGCACTACTGAGACATAAGTTGTCGAAAGGACATTATGCAGAAAGTTTCGGTATTTTGTTATTTACTATGAAGCTCATATATTTATCAAGATACCTTGTGAAATTATTACAAATTAGACACTTAATTTCAACATGAAGATAATGAATAAGATGATCAAGTAATTGTTAATACTCAGTATGCGACGAAATCTCAATCCCAAGCAATGTTGCGTTTTCTCTGAAGGATGAATTATAAAAAAATATTCACAGATGCTGACCATCTTATCTGTATCATATCTTTTATAATAGTGATAAAAACAACACCACAAAAGTGTCGGATAAATCGAGAAACAAGAGTTTGACATGAGAATGCATTGCACAATGGTGTGATGATATTTTCCTTAGGTTTAAATGATAGATATGAGGTGCATTCCATTTTAGTTTTATGATTTGTAGTAAGGTCATTAACTGTGAAGTAAAATACCTAGATAATTTCAAGTTCATGTTTGGAACGATTTCACGAATAAACAATTTAAGCTATGTTCCTGGTGGCTTTTTCAGATATGATCAGTACAAATATATACCTGTTGTTTGATGACCATCATGTTACCATGCCTTGTCAATATCAACTAGATGTATGAAACGGTTTCAAAAATTAATAATTTTCAACATTTTCAAATATGTTCCAATGTTAAAAAAATAAGATCTACAAAGATTTATAATTGGTACTCAAATCATACATTTTAGCTTTTGCATTACCTGGTATGCGAAGATAAGCTTACCTTTGCGATCATTCACTCTTGTTTATTGAGAGTTCACACTGTTAGTGCTTTTTTTTGTGTTGTATATGTAATGTTCGTGTGTTTTGTGGGCATGTGGTGTCTTTGGTCTTTCGTCTTTTGGTGTTCTTGCTTTTGCCTTGTCTCTGGACTTTGTAATCTTGTGCTTTGTTCCTTCGGTATTCTACTGCCGTTGTTTTGACGCCCGTCGTTGGTTCGTTGTTTAAAAATCTTCTCCTCTGAAAACTTGAACTGAATCATGACTAGGGTATCTTATTTCATTTTTTTTCCCAGGTAAAAAAACATGGTATTTGTTAAAAAAATAAAACATAGGGGTAATTTGCAGTTTTGGGCAAATAGTTCCATAAGGGTTATAATCTGGCATATCGAAATTCTTCAAAATGGCAAGATCTACCCACACTGTAATTTGAAGGAAATCCCAATACATGTGCAGGAGTTATTCCCCTTTTCCCGTAAATGTTTAAACAAAGTCGTTTTTAATTTTTTTTATCAATAGAGATTGCATTTAATGCAAAAATGTTCAGCATATTAAGATCTTCCTATATGGAAATTTGGAGAAAATCTAAATACCTCTATAGGAGTTATTGTCATTTATTGGTAAAAATTCTCGTAACTTTAATTGCAAAAACTGTTTAGCGTATCAAGATCTACCTACATTGCACTATTGAAGAAAACACCAAACCCACATAGGAGTAATGGTCCTTTACTGTCAAATTTTTCGTGATTTTATATCATATGTCTTATATTTCAAAAACAATTTGAGATATAGGTCAATTTTAATTGAAAAAATATTCAGCATGCAAAAGACTGCATTTTATTGAAAATGGCCAACTTCTCTGACCTCATTTAAAAGCATGGAACTTAGCTTAAATGTCGACCCTATCGGAAAACATTTACTAAGATCCCATTCTCAAAAACTTATAAGCCTATTGGAAGCCTTGGACGAATAGATTTTAAATGGCCCATTTGAAAAATGTCTAAGGCAAGTCTGCATTATAATTAAATTATTATTTAAAATAGTTTCCCTATGTTCTTGTCTTTATATCAGACGGAATTTAAAAAAATGAAATTTTACGGAAAGGGTCATTACTCAAGCACGGATTTTTGGATTTGCTTCAACATTGCAGAGCGTAGATCTTGCTATGTTATTGTTATTATTGCGTCAAAATTTTGATTTTTAAACACTCAAAGTGTTAAGTTACACCATGAATAACGCTCCCCACGGATTTCCGACCTTTTTAAAACGGACACCTAATTTAAATTTCTTGTAACTTGATAGAATTTTACATTTCATTCACCTGTTTTCTTCATAACATACTGTCTATTCGAAAGTTCGGTCCCGCATCACAAGGTCATTGCTTAAGAAATAGTTCGGTTATTTTACAAAAGAATTAGAAAACAGCGAAGAACAACGTTAATAGATGCAAAGTGTGGCGAGTACAAAACCCACCATTGTATTAGAGCCATTCTTTAATATCACATGTAGTCGGGGCTCTCTCCATTATAGAAATGAGAGACATAAAGGCTTATGTAACCCTTTTCACATCTAGGAAACAAAACATCTTTGTTGTGGCAATTGACAGAGATATATAATGTCTGACATTCAGGCCGAGACAGTAGCTGATATATTTTTGTGAGTTGGACAAAAAGATTTTGATGGCCAATGCGCGACAATAAGTTGATCTGGGAAATAAATACGGAAGACCTAAATTCATAAAAAGATGAAAGAATAGTGGAATAATCAAAAGGACAATGATTGACATAAATTTCAATTATTTTAAACCGCACCTAAAGTATTTAGTGAATGTTTTAACTATTAAGTATTGTTGACAGTTCGATTCTCTACCAAAGAACCTGACTGACCCACATTTTTTAGTCTCATAAGAAGAAATACACAGGCCTTTGGATCTAAAGAATGAAGAAATCAAAATTGTGATAGGTGCAAAATATGCTGCTTACCTATCACTTAGCTTTATGAGACTTATAACGGTGAACGAAGATGTAGGTTCATTGTTGTAGAGAACAAGAATATCTTGTGAAAAATTACTCTGAATCGGAAAATAAATATCCAGAGGAAGACGTGATTAAAATCTTAGAGTTTCTGATCGACAATATATTTGTCCAGTTGAGAGGACTTGATTTTCAACAGACTATCGGAATTCTTATTGGCACAAACTGTGCACCTCTCCTAGCCGATCTGTTTCTCCACTCGTATTATGCTGAATTTATTGAAGAGCTCATTCCTTGACCTTCATCTTGAAATTCAAACTAAGCTGTACGACAAACGCGATGACTTCACTTTTCCAATAGTCAACTTCCCATTTCTTTCGAACAACATCCCAACATCGCCGGGTAACGGAGTTTACATCTCCCAGTTCATTCGCTATTCACGAGCCTGTGTTCGATACAGTGACTTTCTTGATAGAGCCCGGTTGCTCACAAATAGGCTCTTTAAACAAGGGTATATTACCCAAAACTTGAAGTCACCCCTCCAGAAGTTTTACGGTCGACATCACCATCTTGTGGACCGCTATGGTATATCCGTTTCCCAGATGAAAACAGATCTTTCCCTTTAAAGCTTAAGGATGTATTCTGCTCATGTTTCAGTCTCGTTGAAATCTCATTTTGAAATAACTTTTAAATTATGTATATTATATATACAATAGCAATGAATTCACAATTTATGTTAATCTTCAAACTGTGTCAAAAAATTATTCATTTCTATCGAGTACTTTCAGAGCAATCTCAAAATCAAGATTAATGCCCTAATTGGCTGTTGGATTCATGTCACTTTTTCACAAAATAGGGGTTGGGTTAGGAAAAGTCATTTTATGAAGAAAAATATGCAAATAAGGTTTATTTTTGCTTTTTTAAAAATAGTGATATATATTTTTGCAATAAAAAATCACAATACAAATTAGTTTAAACCATTAGCTGTTTAAAAAATTAAATAAATCTACATTTAAAGTCAAATATGAAAACGCTCAAATTGTCCCTAAAAAGCATGAAAATGGAATAAAACTTTCTTATATCAACACCAACATATGATTTTGGGGGCTGAATTTGTTCATTCCCTCTATTTACAGCTTTTCAGAAGGTATGAGAAGAAGTTAAATATTCTAAGCTAGATTTGTTTAATGAAAATAGTCAAAAATGGGCAAAAACGCCTAAAAATGAGCAAAAATGCTAAATTGGTCACTTTCAAATATCTGTAGCAAAATAATTTGCTCAGCAACCTATGAATTTTTCATTAGATATTGAATCTATAAGGTAAAACATGGCAAAAATCAAGGTTTGAAAAAGTTAAATACTTTAAAATTTTGGCTCCTCAGAAGAGTACATCCTTAATTGTTGTTTCCTCTACCGGATTTGAAATTACTACAGGATTTGACATATTCAACACGTTGGATGTCTTATAAGAAGCAGAAGATGCTTACTCTATCGGTGCACCTGATCTCATCCATGTTTTTTTTTATTTGGACCGTGTTTTTTTCTCTGTTGTTTGTGTGTCCTAATTTTTTTCTGTGCCAAACTCATGTTGTGTCTCTGTTACTTTGTTGTTTCCGATCTTGCCATTGTCCTTGGATTATTCGTTTTGGATTAACGGTTCGGTTATTACTTATTTTCTAGTGGTGACTTTACTTCATTCACCTTTTCCGTTATATCGTTTGATCGTTCATCTGTTTGTTCTTTGTGTTGAAAAATATTTCTTTTGAACGCCATATCGAACCTCTTACAAGGGGTTCAGGCAATTATTGCCATATTTCCAATTTTTGCATCAATTCTGCACGAAATTTGAAAGAAATTTTCAGGAAAAAATGTGTTTTAACTCCAGGGATCCGAATATGCTCGAAATTTTTTATTAACTATTCGATGGATCGATTTCAAGCTGGTTAGAGCCTTTAGGTAGTTAGTTATACGTATCTTTGTAGTGTCAGTTATATTTGATGATACTTTTCGTATGATATATAATATAGACGCATTGATTATCGTTAAGAGGGCATAATTTCCTCCCCTTTCCAGTGGCAATAAAAACTCGTTGCCCCGGTATTTCTTTATTTCTTTCTTTCACTTAGTACTTTTTCTTAATTGATTAACTTGTTCTCGTCCTGATATAGCTGAAATGTTGCTCACAAAACGTTAAGCTCTAACTAATCAATCAATTAATAATACAATCTT
The DNA here is from genome assembly GCA_002080025.1 of Modiolus philippinarum. Taxonomy (NCBI): domain Eukaryota; kingdom Metazoa; phylum Mollusca; class Bivalvia; order Mytilida; family Modiolidae; genus Modiolus; species Modiolus philippinarum. Next base: position 83,041 of record MJUU01036384.1, on the reverse strand, counting down.
CAGATTAACATATATAAGAAACCCCTCTCTGTCCGTACTGTCAGACCTGAACCTAATCTTCAAGTTGGAACAAATGTGGACTTCCTTACAAAATGTAGTGTGACGTCAATTCTTTTATTTTTCCACTTATACTTCAGGGAGTTCTAACTTTGTTTTCCGTCTGTTCTCAATAATCAGTTGTATCTAGGATGTTATAATAACTGGAATGTCAACTTTCAAGTATAACAGAAAATGAAATATCTAATTAGTTGTGATATCTCTATTTTCCTGAACTATAAACATTTTTAAAATATTTCTTTTATTCCCTTGAGCATTGTTTTGAAATTTTCCGAAAGTCTATATCGCGTGATTTTGTCGGACAACAAATGACAGCGAGTGTAAGGGTATTTTGCTAATTTATGTTTGTTGTTGATTCGACATCCATGACAATTAAAGACATTGAAGAAATGTTGTTCGACATATAACAATGAATTCCGCTCAAAGTGATGCTAGGGGTCGTCCTGAACTTACTGTGAGTAAAGGTAATGATTTAAGGCCTTATGATGACTTCAAAAAGATAAACAGCAGTGATCCATTTCTTGGTTCTACCATGTATTGTAGAGAATTTGTCTCATGTGCATTTACTCTATATCCTTTCATTGTTTATTTAATGTAAGTCAATGTTAAAACTTTTACTGAAACTTGCAATATCTAAATGAAAAAATGTTTTGAATTAAGGAGCATATCACTCATGAAAAGCTCTGTCCTTCACTGAGTTGGACGTTTTGTTAAGATTATTTGTTCTCCATCAGCCTTTGTACACCTTTCGATTTCAAGATTTCCAATGTTTCGATTTTATGTCTGAACTGATGAGACATTAGTTGCCGAAATACCAAGAAACTTCGAAAGGATATGAAGTAAATGTTTTTTCTATGCAGTATTTACGAATTTGTTGAGTGTTCATTCCATAACTTCTCAGGCCTGACAAAAAGCCTCCTTGGAAACTAATATATTCTTTGGAATAACAGTATGTTTATTTATATACCATAAAGCTCATGTATTTTTAAAAATATTTGTGAATTATCTCAAATTAGACCCTTTATTTCAACATGATGAAGTTAATGAATACAAAAAGCATTTTTGAAGATCCTAATGTTGTTAAGACGTTGTCCTTCCTCCTTGGCAATTACGTAATTGCTCAAGCAGACAAGGCGCATAACAACAAAGATTCTATATTGACTGCTTGACGAAAGAGATTGGTATTGACAATTTATTTGCTAACCCACCTCTGTGAACGATGTACGATAAGGCATGGACCATTTGATTTTCGGGGGGGGGGGGGC
>MJUU01036384.1:64243-81688 GCA_002080025.1 Modiolus philippinarum | reverse complement strand
TTTTTTTCCCCATATACAATGCTAGAAAATTTTGTTGAGCCTGGCTTTTTTTCAAATGGACATGATCAGGGCCAGATTATTTTTTTCAACCCAGATACTGGCCAGAGAATTTTTTTTTGGCAAAAGTCAGGGCCAGAAATTTTTTTTCTAAAAAATACTAGCCCCCCTCCTGAAAATCAAATGGTCAGTGCCTAAAAGGGAGGACATCCTCAAAAATCTGTTTTAAGAACTTACTGTTAAGTTAGTTTCTGCATATGACCATTTCGACAACTTGTGTTTCAGTGCAAACTAGTCAACCCTGTTTTTAGAGGTCACTCAGGGGAAGAGAGACAATTGGCCACATAAGACAGATGGCTGCTAAATCTAGGTTCAAAATAGCTGAATTAAAAGGAAATGGGAAATAAAATTGTGGCTGTTAAAACCAGGTTATTGCTTAATCAAAGTGGCTGCATGGGCAGGTTTGACTGCATTTGGAAGACTGTAAACTCAAGGATCTTTAAAATTGATAGAGATCAAATAACCAGTTCTGGAACACGTTTTCTAATAGACAATCGGCATACCAATCGAAACTAATTGTGCGTCACTTCTAGCTGATTTGTTTTCATATTTGAATGAATCAAGTGGTAGTTCAGAAGAAGGAGAAAAATGTAGCTAGGTCCTTTAATTTCAGCTTCCGTTACATAGATGATGTTTTATCTTTTAAATATCACTGATTTAAGGATATATAAATCTTACTTACCCAAAATGAACCGGACATTAGAGACAACTAATCCATCAAAATCAGCATCATATTTGGACTTTTACCTTCGTATTGCAAACTCGTTACAGCTAAAATCCAAACTTTATTTTGACTTCCTTATTGTGAACTTCTCATTTTTGAGAAGTAATATACCTACATCTCCAGCATATGTATTCTACATTTCAGAGCTCATTTGCTACTGTCATGCATGTACGTAGATTTCGTCAACTAGCAAAATTACCATCTCAAAAGCTATTTAACTAGGATTATGTTCAACCGCTGTTACTATTGTCACTCAAAAGGTTTATTGTCGTCATCAATGAAGTTACTCATCGCTACAATGTTTATATCAAGAATGAAGATTGAAATATTTCAATGGATCCGGAGTGGATTGGCATATACCGCATTTGACATTACACTGGACTTTTTACTTACGGTGTGACGGGTATCAAATGTGAAGCAGGTCAAAATTACCCTTCGAGGCATCTGATGACACTTCTTTGTTTAGAGTTCATTCTAAAGTAATTTAATTTTTGTGCGTATACTTATGTTATGTTTGATTCGTCTTCTTCGTTTACGTTCTCCGTGTGTTTGTTATCCTCATAGTGCCATATATTCTGGGTTTTACCTCTTACTTCGGTGTTAATTTGATAATTTAATTATCCCGATAAGCGTCTTGAAAACTCAACCGGATATGGCTCTGCATGATGAGAGGGAAAATGATGATTAACAATATCCTCCAAAATATTAATTCTGGGTCTCGATCACTGTGCCTTTGTTCCTTCAGTATTCTACTGCCGTTGCTTGATATTCTGCTTTACGTCATCATGTACAACTACCAAACATCAGATAATATATATATATGCCAACAAAAGGACATTTTAACAAAACTTAACCAAAGTCTCTCATATGGTAAGAGCAGGTCATGGTCACAGCAGTCTCATTTTGTTGGCAGCTCAGTAATCTAATAAAGGTGCATTTAAAAACGTTAACTTTTAATATATTACAGAGCTTATTTCCATGTTCAACTGAGGCAAAAAAATCAATTCGCATTGTTTTGAACTAAAGAACTGATGGATGGTTGAAAATATGTAAATATATCTGACTAATACATATATGACAGTACTGCCGAAAGGACTTCTAAACGACTGCAAAGTTTGATTTAAAAAATGGAGAAGTTTGGCTCAAATGAACAGTAAAGGTCTAACGTTTTTCACACTTTTCAAATTCTTTTTAAAGGGAATAAAACGCAAAACTAATGGGTATTTTTACGACATTAGTATATATATATAGCTGGTTGGCAACAGTGAAAGATTCTGAAGTTGAAAAACTCTGCTGAATGATACGTTCATTTATCATAATAATGAAATATTTTTAATGAAGCCATAACAACCTATTTGCTAGGTTTAGAAATGATTCTGTTTAGAAAAAAACGTAACTTAAAGTTGAGAAAATATTGGCATTTTGTTTCTATAATTATCCGACAAAGTACTGACAGTTTTATCTTAAAAGGTATGATATGAAAAAGCTGGTACGTGCCGGTTTACAATTACATTATTCTTTGTACTTTCAAAATATATTCCATATGGATTATTAAAACCGTTCGGTTGACGGAGGACTTGTCTCCCCTCTTTTCCATCGGCTGTAATTAAAATGACATTGTCTGAAATGCATGATGTAACGTAAATATTACCATTGTTGTCTATGGTTATACCTACTGGTTGCTTAAGGACAGTTTCGTTTTTATATTCCCATACCTTCTCTCCTTTTACTGTATAACACGTCACGGTCTTAGTTAGATGGTTTGTTTGATATATCATGTTTCCATACGTTGCAATGTAAGATTCACGGGGCAGCTGATCTTGTTTAACCAGAGTATTTATGTTCCAGTCGGACAGGTCCATTTTTGTATACCTTTAAAATGTTCACACCACACTAATGTACCTTTGTGATATGTTATTCCATAACATGCGTGATTGGTCGTAATAGCTTTATCCTTTATTTCGGAATCAATGTTAATGATATCTATACCGTTGTCTGTTGCCACGGCAACAATTTTGGCGTCTATAATTGTCACGCCATTTGCCCGCGAGGAACAAGGAATTTTCGCGTCTACTCTGCCATTACCACTCAGTACAATAAGTTTGGAACTGCCATTGTCTGTTAATATCAACTTATTATTCGGATGAATTATACATCTCGTGTACCCGGGCCATACTGGTTTTGGTATGTTGTAAGTATTCAGTAAAGACAGTTTTATATCATGGATTGACGTTGGGGACGACTGTGGTATAACGGCCATGATCTGTGCCTGTTTATCTTTTGGTTTCTTAAGAACCAAAGATGGAGGACCCGTTTCTATGGACACATATCCAAAGCTTAACGTTTTTAATGTTTCCAATATCCTGTTATTAGTGCTACATTCCAAGTTGGATTGTTGGAGAATTCCATCTTCCGATAGAGACTTCATGTATCGCTCCGCTTTCTCTACCTCAGGTTGGAACGTTTTACTTCCAAGGAAAGTCTGTAAATGAGAACCATGTTCCTTTAAAGATTTCAAGTTAACTTTCAACGCTTGAACAAATTTTCTTTCCTCAGACAAACGATGAATTAAACTTTTAATTTTTGTCGCGAGTCCCTCTTCAGCAGTTTTAACTTCAGTCATTAAGTTTTCCTCGAGTGAATCTAGTTTGGAATTAATTTTTTCTCGAAGATATTTTATCTGATCCTGAAATTTTTCTCGTTGTTGTCTGATACTTTCTGGTAACAGGAATGCAACAGTCTATCTTCGTCTTCGTTTTCTTCTGTACAGGCAGAAAGGAAGTAAAAAAAAATCAAAGTCCACACAATACAGATAATAGTTGTATGTCAACAACAATTTATCAGATATTTTTAATATTATCTTTTTATTGTATTGACGTCAATATTTTATTGAAATTAATGTCTTTCTGTGCAGTGTTAACAAACTAGTTCAATGTTTACTTTGTATCATAACTTCTAAACCCTGACGGAAAGCATCCTTGTAAACTAACATATCTTTTGAAATAAGAGTATTTATATTCATTTATTTATTAAAATATTTTGTGTAATAATCACAAATTAGACCCTTAATTTCAACAAGACGTTAAGGAATAAGTCGATCAAATAATAGTTAATACTCAATATGCAAAGAAGCCTCAAGTGAAAGCAATGTTGCATTTTCCTTGAGGGTGTATCATTAAAGGGTATTAAAAATATTCACAGGATCATGCGTGAATTATTTGTATCATATTTTCCTTATAGTAATAAATAAAAACATCACAAAAGTGTCAGATAAATTGAGAAACCAGAGGTGCACATGAAAATGCATTACATATCTGGTCTAATGAGATTTTCCTTAGGTTTAAAATGATAAATAAATAGGTAAACGCCATTTTAGTTTTATCATTTGTAGTAAGATCATTAACCGTGATGTTACAACGCCTAATCAATATCAACTTCATGTATGAAACGGATTTCAAGAATAAACAATTTAAACTACATGTATGTCCCCGATGGTTGTCTTTGACATATGATCAGTCCATATATATATATCATTTGTTTGATGACCATCATGTTACTATGCCTTGTTAATATCAACTAGATGCATGAAACGGTTTTCAAGAATTTATAATTTTCAAAATTTTTAGATATGTTCCAATGTAAAAAAAAAAAGATCTGCAGAGGTCGCCATCTTGATTTGTGATTGGTACTCAAATCATACATTTTGTATGCAAGGATGAGCATACCTTTGTGATCATTTGGTGTCCGTCGTCCGTCTGTCGTTAGCTCAATTAAAAAAATCTTCTCCACTGAAACCAATAAGTCAAGGGAAAAAAAACTTGAACTGAATCATCACTAAAATGAAAAAAAAGGGACAACAGAAAATACCTTCAATGGCTGATAATTATAAGTACATGCCACAATCTGCTTGGGAACTACACAGGAAAAATTCTAATAAGACAAAAGACAAACGTAAACAATGATATGAACTCGGGACAGTCGGACTTGGTACCGGCACGAGCAAAAACCAGCAAGAGCTAGGCTATCTAATTTCAAATTTGTTATTTTATGTATCCCAGGTCAAACTACATGGTGGTCGTTACAAAAATAAAACATAGGTATAAATTTCAGTTTATGGCAAATACTTCTAAAAAGTTTATAATCTGACATATCAAAATTCTTCAGAATTGCAAGATCTACCCACACTGCAAATTTAAAGGAAATCCGAATACCCGTGCAGAAGTTATTTCCCTTTTCCCGTAATTGTTTCAAAATTTTGACGTGTTCATTTTTTTTTATTAAAAACTGTGACAGATAGAGATGACGCTTAATGCAAAAAAAGTTCAGTATATAAAGCTCTACTTACATGGAAATTTTGGAGAAAATCTTAATACCCATATAGGAGTTATAGCCATTTACCGGTCAAAATTTTCGTGATTTTATACATTTTGTCTTGCATCACAAAACAGTTTGAGTTAGAAATTAACTTGAATTGCAAATAATGTTTAGATGTCAAGATCTATCCACATGACACTTTGAAAAAATTACAAAACCCATATAAGAGTAATGGCTCTTTATTGTCAAATTTTTCGTGATTTTATATCTTATGTCTTATATTTCAAAAACAATTTGAGATAGAGGTCAAGTTTAAATAGAAACAAATCTTAAGCATGCGAAGGGCTACATTTTATTGAAAATGTTCAACGACTTTGGCCCTATCCAAAATGGTCGTCTGCAGGGAACTTAGCTTAATAGATGATCCTATGGGAAAACATTTTCTAAGATACCATTCTCAAAACTAATAAGCCTATTGGAAAAACGCTCCCCTATGAATATCCGCCTTTTTAAAACGGACAATTGATTTAGGGTTCTTGTAACTTGACAGAATTTTGCATTTCATTTACCTGTTTTCTTTACTCGATCATGGCATACTCTCTATTGAAAAGTTCCGCCCCGCATCATAAGGTCATGGCTTAGGAAATAGTTCGGTATATGGTGAATTTTTATCAGTGGCACTCACTCGAAATCAATTATTTGAAATCGTATAACTGAAAGGTGTATCCTAATAAATGTTTTGAGGGATTGTTCATGTTTGTAAATTCAACTTTTAAACCTAACCAAGCATGATGACTATGCAATATAAATGCATCAACTTAAGGTGAGAGGTACGTAGCGGTGAATATTATAAATTTGCTTTAGAATGAACGTAGAATAATTTTAGGTTTCACTTTAAATCGTCGGTATTTCGAACTGTATCCTACAATTTTTCTGTAAAATTGATTTAATGTTACCAAAGCGATTCCCGACTTATTGATTTAATTTTTAATATGATTTATCACTAAACATTCCAATCACGCCTAAAATCGTAACTGTTATCGACGACGTCGTTATTGTGACTGCGTGTTTTATCGATAAAAATCCATTTTTGGTGAGCCTGGTCTAATTTCAACTTTTTATACCGGCGACACGAATTCGGTGGCCCCATTTGCATCATTAAAACGGAAATTTTATTGTCTTTAACATTTCATTTTTGTAGGATTATTGTAGGATGCGCTTTAAAAAATACGGCGATTTAAAGAAGATTGTTGTTCCTTTTTCTGTACGTTTTAAATAGATTCTTTATGAATTCAACACAGCTTGTTGATTTTTTTAATCAGTCATATTTCAGACATTAAAGAAGCTAACACGGATTTTCCTTCACTTTAATATCCAGCTCTGTTTCATGCACTTGCATGTTAAATTTTATCGAAATCCGTAAACATTACTATTTACGTACCTATTACCTTAATTAACTGGCTATCAAAATACTAGTACATCTTATACTTACACTTTAGTTCTACTGTTCAATATTACATTGCCTAGGTAATATATCAAATTATCAGTTGTTCGAGGTAATTTAGAACCAAACCCTAAGTCTAAAAAATAATCTAAAGACAAATGCAAGATCAAAAAGATACAAAGTCATCACATAAGTTCGACACGGCAAAGAAAAATGAAACAGGCATACAAATGACCAACACGGACCATGATAATCAGGTAAACCAGAAGAGAAAGTATCCTTTGCTTCTTATAAGAAACCCGTCTTGTTGAACAGGTCAACTCCGGAAGAAAAAAAATTTAAGCTTTTAATGGGAAAGATATGTTGTTATTTGGGAAACAGATATCCTATAGAGGTCCAAAAGATCGTGATTTCGACTGTTACTTTTTCAGTGATGACTTCAGGTTATGGGTTACATACCATTGTTTAGGTAGCCTTTTTGGTAGCAACTTGGCTCTATCAAGGAAGTCACTGTATCGACCGCAGGCCCTAGAGTAGCAAATGGATTAGAAGATGTAGGCGCTTTTTGAATGTTGCTACATAGAAAAGAAAAGTGGACTATTGAAAAAGTGAAGTTGTTGATCAGATAATTTTAATCATATCTTCTTCTTTATATTTTTTCTCCGATCGGAGTAACGTTTTTCAACTTTTCCTACCTATAACAATATACCAATATCTCCATTCACCGTTCTTGCAGGAGAAACATTTATGAATTAAATCTTCCAGCCGAGAATCCAGTTGTTTATTCCTCTAACTACTTTAAGCACTTACTACAAGCCGAACATTTTTGTTGGGAACAGATGATGGATTGTTATAATGGCTATATGTTTGAGAACTTATAACCAATATATTCAAATATTATAAGGCTGGAAAGAAACATAGAATTTTTGCCACTACGTGAGCAAAGTTACACCTGTAGGAGATACCGGTGCTAGGGGCCGTCTTGAACTTACCATGAGGTAAGAGTGCATGCTCTTTGTTGAAGGCCTCATGATGACTGCAACAATGAAAGCCTTGTGCCATTTGCTTAATCTTACCATGTATTTATAGCGATTGTGTCCCATGTACATTTACTCCATATCCCTTTATTTGTTCATATGCAAACAATGCCACATTGCATAGTAATACACTACATTAAAAACCCCGATTTTACTGATTTTAAATATCAAAAGCAAATGCTTCACTGACAATCGTCTGACAAACGACAGATACTCTTATATTACTTTATTTTGATATTAAATTGATTTACTTGTGGTGGTTTGTATCGTATCAGATGGTTTTTATGTTTAAAAGGACATGGCTTTAAAGAAAAAAATGGACAGAACAGAAATGTTGTCCGACATGTTCGACATGGAGCATGAAAATTCACGTCCGGAAGATTAGAATCTGTAGGAGCTTGTTCGAGCGTCAATTTTTTTTTCGTACGAGGAGCTAATCCTGTCAGAGTGAAAAGATGCCTTATAGAGTGAAGCTGTATAGACAGAAAAAGGAACCTGAAATTTAACTGGATACTCTTGAATTTATTTGCAAACATAAAAAAGACAATAAACAGACAGAAATCTTGAAAAATTAAGTAAGAGATCAGCAAAAAAGGAAATACACAAAAAAAATGAGATTTAAAACATGAAACAACTGACAACAAAAAACAAGCTTTGTTTTCTATAGTTGTTAGCACTGACGGTTAAATCTAGTACCTTAACGATGCAGAAAATCATCATGACGTTCAGAAAACTGTATGAAAAACAAAGACCTCTCAGCTTACTAAAGAATAAAAAACAGCGAAGAAAAACGTTAATAGATGCAAAATGTAGCGAGTACAAAACCCACCATTCAAGTAGAGCCATTCTTTAATATCACATAAAGTCTTGGTTATGCCTTTTATAGAAATGAGACCGACATGACAGCTTATTTAACCCCTTACACATCTAGGAAACAAAACAATTGACAGAGATACATGATGTCTTACATTCAGGCCGAGACAGGTGCTGATATGATTTTATGAATTGGACAAAAAAAGTTTGATGGCCAATACGCGACAATGAGTTGATATGGGAAATAAATACGACGAAGATCCAAATTCATTAAAAGCTGAAAGAATAGTTGAATAATCAAAAAGACAATTATTGAAATACATTTCAAATATTTAAAAAGAGATTTTGTGAATATTTGAACTATTTAGTATTGTTGATAGTTCGATTCTCTACCTAAGAACCTGACTGACCCATATTTTTTAGTTTCATGAGAAGAAATACACAGGCCAATGGATCTAGAGAATGAAGAAAACATAAGTGTGATAGGTGAAAAATATTCCGCTTACCTATCTCTTAGCTTTATATATGAAACTTGTGACGGTGAACGAAGATATAGGTTCATTGTTGTAGGTAGAGAACAAGCCTACTTTGTGAAAAATGACTCTNAATTTGTCCAGTTTAGAGGACTTGATTTTCAACAGACTATCGGAATTCTTATGGGCACAAACTGTGCACCTCTCCTAGCAGATCTGTTTCTCCACTCTTATGCGGCTGAATTCATCGAAGAGTTTCTTAAAAATGAAGATGAAAAACTGGCCCTATTCTTCAATTTTAGCTTCCGTTATATATATATTTTGCCACTAAACAAGCTTCTCTTTGGTGATTTTCCTCACCTGATCTATCCAAAAGAGCACGAAATTAAGGATACTAGAGATACTTCCACATCGGCCCCATTCCTTGACCTTCATCTTGAAATTGAGAAAAGAGGTAGACTTCAAACTAAGCTGTACGACAAACGCGATGACTTCACTTTTCCAATAGTCAGCATCCATTTCTTTGGAGCAAAATCCCAAAAGCGTCGACATACGGAGTTTACATCTCCCAGCTCATTCGCTATTCAAGAGCCTGTGTTCGATACAATGACTTTCTTGATAGAGCCCGGTTGCTCACAAAAAGACTACTTGAACAAGGGTATGTTACCCAAAACTTGAAGTCATCCCTCCAGAAGTTTTACGGTCGACATCACCATCTTGTGGCCCGGTATGGTATATCTGTTTCCCAAATGACAACAGATCTTTCCTTTTCAATCTTAATTGTTGTTTCCTTTACTGGATTTGACATGTTCAACACGGCGGGTGCCTTATAAGAAGCAGAAGATGATTACTTTGTCGGTTCACCTGATTTCACCCATGTTTTTTGTTTTTTTTATTGGGACCGTGTTTTTCATCTTTATGTTTGTGAGTCTTAATTTTTCCTTTCTGTGCCATACTCATGTTGTGTCTCTGTTTCTTTGTTGTTTACGATGTTGCCAATGTCCTTGGATTATTCGTTTTTAGATTGACGGTTCAGTTCTCACTTACTATCTAGTGGTGACTTCACTTAATTCAAATTTTCCGTTTTATCGTAGGTCGTTCATCTGTTTGTTCTTTGTGTTGAAAAATATTTCTTTTTAACGTCATATCGAGCCTTTTACAAGGGGGTTCAGGCTATTAATGCTACTTTTTTCAAAATTTTGTATCAATTCTGCACGAAATTTGAAAGAAATTTTCAAGAAAAAGTATGTTTCAACTCCGGGGATCCGAATATGCTCTCAAATTTTTATTAACTATTCGTTGGATCGATTTCCAGCTGGTTAGAACCTGTAGTTGATTAGTTATACGTATCTTTGTAGTGTCAGTTATATTGGATGATACTTTCTGTATAATATGTTATCTAATATAGTATACAATTTTTAGGCGCATCCCGAGTTTTTGGATAGGGGAATGCCTTGTCTATACGGGGTAGTCAGGTCATGATACGGAAAGCTTGATCGCGAACCACTGTAGCCAAACTGTGGAGAATCACCACTCTCCATGCAGTAAGAAGTTCCTTTTATTATCTCTAAGGAGAGCAGACGCACTGGTCGTCGAAAAGAGACATAATTTCCTCCCCTTCCCATTTCTTCCCTTTTCCAGTTGCAATAAAAATTCGTTGTCCTGGTATTTCTTTATTCCTTTCTTTTACGTAGTACTTTTTTCTTAATTGATTAACTTGTTCTCGTCCTGATATAGCTGAAATATTGCTCACTTAACGTTAAACTCTAACTAATCAATCAATCAATAATACAATCTTTTGATTAACATATATAAGAAACCCCCTTTTTGTCCGTTCTGTCAGACCTGGACCTAATCTTCCTGTTGGAACAAATGTGGACTTTCTTACAAAATGTAGTGTGACGTAAATTGTTTTATTTTTCAACTTATACTTCAGGGATTTCTAACTTTTTATTTCGTCTGTACTCAATAACAAGTCGTACTTAGGATATATAATTGGAATGTCAACTTTCATGTGTATTAACAGAAAATGAAATATCTAAAAGTTGTGATATCTCTTCTTTTTTGAACTATAAATATTTTCAAAGTATTTATCGTATATCCTTGAATATTGTTTCGAAATTTGTCAAAAGTCTATTTAAAGTGTGCTTTTGTCGGACAAGAGATGACAGTGATTGTAGGGTACTTTGCTAATTTATGTTTGTTGTTGATCCCGCATCAATGACAAGTTAAACACTGAAGAAGCGTTGTTCGACATACAGCAATGAATTCCGCCGAAATCCATGACAGAGGCCTTCTTGTACCGATCGTGAGTAAAGGTAATTATTGAAGGCCTCATCGTCACTTCAAGTTGATGAACAGCAATGAAAGCAGTGTTCCATTTTTTTTTTGGTTCTACCAGGTATTAATAGAGAATTTGTCTCATGTTCATTTACTTTATATCCTTTCTTTTTTTATTTAATGTAAGCCAATACTATTACTGAAACTTGCAATATCTAAAAAAAAATTTTAAAAAAAAGTTTTAAACTAAGGAGTATCTCCCTCATGAAAAAGTCTGTCCTTTGCTTAGTTTGGCGTTCTGTTTAGATTTTTTGTACTCCGTCAGCTTTTGCACACCTTTCGATTTCAGATTTCCAATGTTTTAATTTTATGTCTGAACCGATGAGACATTAGTTGTCGAAATGCAGAAAGTAAATTTACAGAAACTTCGGTATTTTGTTATTCAATTCCAAAGCAATATTTTTGTAACAGATGATTTTATTGGTCAAAACTTACCGTTAAATACTCTATCAACATACTTTGGGCAAGATAGGTTTCATACCCAGTCTGGTTCTCTGACAGCGTTCAAAAAGATAACACAAAAATTCCATGTAGATATATTGAGGGTCAAAAAGGCTCCACTTCGTGTCGCAGTAAAATTAATTCTTCTCCATCTAATCAACAATTGACGGTCAAGGTAGTCAAAGTACCTGCTGTAAGTTGTAAAATATTAGTAATAATAAAAAAAAAGTATCCAGATCAAATAAAAACATGTGGAAGACTTTCAAAGAACATCTTTTATATATCTTTTTTCGATCTGGAATTCATGACACTCTGACAAAAATATAAATTATAAAAATGAGACGTGAGGAAAACTACAGGAATCGAGTCGCTAATAGTTTTTGTAAAACCTTCACTTTTTTACATTAAATGTTAAAATTTTCTAAGGAATGAGTATTAATAATGTATGGGTGCTAAAAAAGAAAACAACTTTTTCAAACCCCTAAAAATGAGATAACTGCAAAAACATTTTTTGTTTCAAAGAATTGCTGACAAAGAATAAATAAAAGTAAAACAGAACAGAAAACAAGAAACACCCACAATGACCGAAAATAAAAATCACAGTCCATAATCTACATGGGAACTGCAAAAGAAAAACACAAATAAATAAAAGGCAAACGACAAACGTAAAACAACGATAGAAAATCGATCGGGATATCCGTAACCATTACAATAAATGATTGGCTCCAAGAAATTCCACCAAAAACCGAATATCGCAACTAAAATTTAAAAAAAAATCTGTTATCTTGCTAGTAAAAACACATAAAGATAAAACTTAAGAAACATGATATAAAAACGCTGGTCCGGACATATTTACAATTAATACATTGTTCTTTGTCCTTTCAAAATATATTCCATACGGACTCGTTGAACCGTCCTGTTGACTGAGGATTTCTCTTCCTTCTTTTCCATCAGCACTAATCAAAACTACATCGTATGAATTGCATGATGTGACGTAAATATTACCGTTATTGTGTATGGCAATCCCCACTGGATCCTTAAGGACAGACACGTTTTTACATTCCCATATTTTTTCTCCTTTGACTGAAAACAGGTCAAAGTTTTAGTTCTATAGTTTGTTTGATATATCTTGTCTACATAGGTTGTAATGTAGGATTTACGAGGCAGCTGATTTTGTTTAACCAGTTTAGTATACTCCAGTCAAACATGTCCATTCTTTGTATTCCTTTGCTACATTCAAACCATAGTAATGTGTCTTTGTGATATGTTATTCCATAACACTCCATAACACTTATTACTAGTCTTAATAACTTTATCCCTTGGTTTGGAATCAATGTTAACGATATCTATACTTCTGTCTGTTGAAACGGCAACAGTTCTGTTGTCTATACTTGTTATTAACATACGACGAACAGGGAATGTCCTTGTCTATGGTACCATCAGCATTCAGTACGATAGGTTTGCCTCTACCGCTACTTGTTAATACAAACTTACCATTCGGATGAATTATACATCCTCTATAACATGGCAAGGATGGTTTTGGCATGTTATATGTATTATGTTGAGAAAGTTTGATATCATGGTGTCGGTTGTGGTATAACAGCCATTATATGTGCTTGTTTATCTGTCTCTGTCTTTAAAAATAAAGATGGAATATCCGTTTCTTTGGAGCTTAAAGCTTAAAGTTTGTAATATTTCTAATATGTTGTCATTAGTGCTGCATTGCAAGACCAACTGTTGAAGTCTTCTATCTTCTAATAAGGACTTCACGTATCGCTCTGCTTTTTCTACTTCAGACTGGAACGTTTTGCTCCCTAGGAAGGTCTGTAAGTCGGTTCCATGCTCTTTCAAACATTTCACGTTAACTTTCAACTCTTGAACGGATTTTCTTTCCTCAGATAGACGATAGATAGCACTTTCAATGTTTGCATTAAGCCCTTTTTCGTTAGAGTAAACTTCAGATATTAAATTTTCCTCAAGTGTATCTAATTTGGGATTAATTGTTTTCTCGAAGCTGTTTTATCTGGTCCAGAAACTGTCTCGTTGTTTTCTGATATTCGAAAGACTGTGTTTTCGGTCCTGCATCACTTTGTCAAGAATTGTCGATATTTTTGCCGTTTGAATGAGTTCTTCAACGGACTGAAAACCTTTACATTCGACGTGTGTGGTGGAGATGCAAACCGGACAACACAATGTGTTGTGGTGTGAGCAGTAATTTGTAAATTTGTTCCCAAGGTCCTCACAGTGATGCACGATATCTGATTTTTACGGCGGAAGTGTATTATATTGTTCAACTAGAGTACATCTGTGCGTTCTTTAGGATTTAGAATTACTATGAAAAACGTGACACTTGGAACAAAATCCCTCTTCACATTCCGGACACCAATATTCTGCGCTATTAGTGATGTGTCGGGCTTCACAAACTCCACAGTTAACACTATTGGAAGTTGCCATAGTAACCTAAAATCAAATGTATTAACTAAGTTTATGTAAATTGTTTTTGTCCAAAACTATCAGAAAACAAATAAAGGCCATGTTTCAATTATATGTCGTTCGGAACATTATATGATTTAATTTGATAACAATATTAATTAAAGTCATTAAAGTAAATGTTACCTTCTTCTTATCCTAATTCATTCTGATTCTTTTGCAAATAACTAAATACCGAAGTTACTGTGAATTTACTTTCTGCATATGATTTCAAATGATTTTTTCACACCATCTTTAAGCGGAGAACTGATTTTAACAAAAAACCGAAGTTACTGTAAATTTAGTTTCTGAATAAGGCCATGACGACAACTTATGTCTCTTCAGTTATGACCAAATCTTAATATTTGGAAGACCATAAACCCCAAAATTATAAAAATCTGATAGAGCACAAATAACCAAAAAGATCTGAATGGAAAGCCAAAAGGACAGGGCTATACAGGAGGGAGACACTCCTTATTTTTAAGTTCATTTTCTGAAATTTAGATATTGCAAAGTTTCAGATAAATCGGTTTTCGGGCCAGCACCGAAGTAGTGACTAATGGGTTGGTGAATACCCTCCATAGTCCACCATCAGAGGCATAGGCCTAAATACACTCGGGAGCTCATAGTCCACCACCAGAGGCATAGGCCTAAATTTTGTGTATGCACCTGGCCATTTCGACATCTTATGTCTCTTCAGTTCACATGAAATTTAAATATATATTATTATAGGGTTATTGCATGAATATTGGGGAATATTGTCCCGCATAGAATTTTATATTGCACGAGCTTGCGAGTGCAATATATATTCTACGAGGGATAATATTCCCAAATATTCATGCAATAATCCTTTTATTGTATAGCAAAGCTAACATTTCTATGAATAAGGGAATTTTTTTATGTCCATGACGTCACGAAAATGACTTCATATTGCACTAGTGCAATATGGAAATAAATTGCACGCTTACTTTTGGTTGCCTTCTTAGGGAAATATTATGTTGCTATACAATAAAAACATATTTTGATGTGGACGGACATTATATTCATATTATATTTCCTAGGTTTGCATAGGGCTTTTCCGTAAAATTTAATTTCTTGAAAAATGAGTAGACACCAAACTTTGCAACATGTTTATGTTTGTCTTGTCTTCATTAGTGTTATTCTAGTGAAGTTCGCTCGTTAATTGTGGCATGCGATTGTAGTTTTCGGCCATTGTAGATGTTTACTGTTATCCTCTGTTTGCAATAGTCATACAAATTGTTTACTTGTATAAAGACTTTGATTATGTTATGGTTTACAGACATTTAAAATCCATATACATGTGCCCTGTCATTACTTATATATTCATCGACTGTTCTCGCAGCATTTGGCATAAAAGGTATAAAAGTTCCAGTATTTGATTTTGCAAATTATTCTTATCATTATGTTAAAAAGATGGTCATTTTACCCTGTATATCACACCTACAGATTTGAGCAGAACCAGAAGTTGCAAGTTTGAAAATTGATGAAAACATCAAGCTAGGTTAGGAGTTGGGTGCCCAAGGTCCAAAAGGAAGCTTAGTTTTCTAGTTTGGTTTAACGTAATCACACATGGCTAATTTTTGTTTTAAATGATAGATCAACTATTTAAGGTCTTTCCCACCTTGGTGGAAAGACCTTATTGTATTTCTTCTGATTATTAAGGTCTTTCCTACTTTTGTGGAAAGACCTTATCGTATTTCTTCTGATTATTATTATTATGTCGCCCCAGACGTAGTCGGGGAGACATATTGTTATTGTTCCGTTTCTTTGTTATTATTATTATTAAGTCTCCCAAACGAAGTTGGGAGACTTATTGTTTTTGTTGCGTTTCTTTCTTCTTTCCCTTTCTTCTCGTCGCAATGAACTTGTCCGCGCAAAATCTCAAAGACCTTCAAACCTAGAGCTTTTAAATTTTGTAGGATATTAGCCATATGTATCTAGATGTGCAATCTTGGGAGTATCAAAAAGGGGTGGGGTCGTCCTATAGTAACCCTATGGGAAATTGAAATTTTGAAAGTTTTTCACCATTTTTTCACTGTTTCTCAAAAAATATTAACACTAGCTCCATGAAACTTCATCAGAAAGGTAAAGATCATGTAAGAAAGGGTTCCATAGCATTGGGAATTTCAAAATAACTACCGTTGCCATGGAAACCATACCAAAAAAATGGAAATTTTGGGAAATTAGTAGTTTCTGTTGATAATAGTATTTTAATTACAGCAATGTGTATTACTTAGGTTATAAGGGGAACCCCTGTCCAAATTTTCTTGGTCTGAAATTTGGTGAAATGGACAAAAGAGCACTTTGTTGTCATGGAAACAAAACCAGACACGTGTTTTTTTGTTGAAAATTTGAGTTTTCTGCCCAAAAAAGGGAATTTTGAGAAATATGTATTAAATAGGTTATAAGGGGAATCCCTGCCCAAATTTTCTTTTGAAAGAGATCTGAAATTGGATGTAATGGACAAAAGAGCATTTAGTTGCCATGGAAACAAAACCAAAAGCATATTTTTGGGGGAAAATCAGGTTTTCTGATAAAAAAGAAGGAATTTTGAGAAATATGTATTACATAGCTTATAAGGGGAACCCCTGCCCAAATTTTTTTTTTTTTGAAAGGGTCTGAAATTGGGTGTAATGGACAAAAGAGCACTTTGTTGCCATGGAAAAAAAAACAGAAACGCATTTTTTGTTGAAAAAATTGAGTTTTCTGACAAAAACAAGGAATTTTGAGAAATATGTATTAAATAGGTTATAAGGGGAACCCCTGTCCAATTTTTTTTTTGGAAAGGGTCTGAAATTGGGTGTAATGGATAAAAGAGCACTTTGTTGCCTTGTAAACAAAAGCAGAAACATATTTTTTGTTGAAAAATTAGGTTTTCTGACAAAAAAAGGAATTTTGAGAAATATGTATTAAATAGGTTATAAGGCGAACCCCTGCCCAAATTTTCTTTGGAAAGAGATCTGAAATTGGATGTAATGGACAAAAGAGCATTTAGTTGCCATGGAAACAAAACCAAAAGCATATTTTTGGGGGAAAATCAGGTTTTCTGATAAAAAAGAAGGAATTTTGAGAAATATGTATTACATAGCTTAAAAGGGGAACCCCTGCCCAATTTTTTTTTTGAAAGGGTCTGAAATTGGGTGTAATGGACAAAAGAGCACTTTGTTGCCATGGAAAAAAAAAACAGAACCGCATTTTTTGTTGAAAAATTGAGTTTTCTGACAAAAACAAGGAATTTTGAGAAATATGTATTAAATAGGTTATAAGGGGAACCCCTGCCCAAATTTTTTTTTGGAAAGGGTCTGAAATTGG
>MJUU01036384.1:52589-62805 GCA_002080025.1 Modiolus philippinarum | reverse complement strand
GTCGGGGAGACATATTGTTATTGTTCCGTTTCTTTGTTATTATTATTATTGTTTCTTATTATTATTATTATTTTACTTCCAATAAATTTTGTCCGCAGTGTTTCTCAGAGTTGCATGAACGGACACACTTGATACTTGGCACACAGTTGGATCACCATGTGAAGTTGTGCATGACGGTGAAAAATTGTTCAAAATGGCCGCCATTTCCAAGATGGCCGCCAATTTACGTCAAAATTGCAACGTTGCCCAATTTCAACGAAAATTGATATCTAGGTAGATTTTGATGCTGCGAACAAGATTGGAGCATCGAATTGGCTGCCAGGGGCGACATCAGCTATTGCTTGCAATTGCAAATCTAGTTCTTCTTGTTCTTCTTCTAGTCTTTCCGCCTCAAAATTTGTCCACGCATTTTCTCAGAGACTACTGCTCGGATCTTGACCAAACTTCATGGGTTGATGGACCCCCATGTGAGGATTTGCAATCCGGTCTTGGAATTTTCAAAATGGCGCCGGTTGCCATGGAAATGGCAAAAAAGGCGGGGAAATCAAAGTGCTCAGAATTGGATGAAACTTAACAGGAAGGTTGCTTAGAACATGGGGAATAAGGTTCCGGTCTCCAAGACTTCAAAATGGCAACCGTTTCCGTTTGTGCTTTGTTCCTTCGGTATTCTACTGCCGTTGTTTTCCATGGAAACGGCAAAAAGGGCTGGAAAATCAAAGTGCTCGGATTTGGATGAAACTTTACAGGAAGGTTGCTTAGGACATGAGGAATTGGCCCCTGGTCTCTAAGACTTCAAAATGGCGACCGTTGCCATGGAAACGGAAAAAAGGCGGGAAAATTCAAAATGCTCAGAATTTAAAAAACTCAGCAGACAGGTTACATAGGCTGTGTGGGAGGGATTTGTAGCCCTTATTTCTGATTTGGGAGTTCGTTTGGGAGACTTTTGTATCAGCATCCTGATACAATTATAAATTTTTATTACTTGTTATTATTATACTTTTTTATTTTCCTAGAATAATTTTGTCCACGCAAGTTCTCAGAGTTGCCTGAACAGAATCACTTGATACTTGGCACACAGTTGGAACACCATGTGAAGCTATGCATGACGGTGGAAAAATTTTCAAAATGGCCGCCATTTCCAAGATGGCCGCCGTTTTACGTCAAAATTTCAACTTTGTCCGATTTCAATGAAAATTGATTTCTAGGTAGATTTTGACGCTGCGAACAACATGGAATCATCGAATTGGCCGCCAGGGGCGACATCAGCTATTGCTTGCAATTGCAAATCTAGTTTTTTTTCTTCCAACATTTGAAAAAAAAGTCTTAAAAGATATCACCTTGATACTTTGTACCATTATTCAGAAATGGCCGGGCTTGACCAGACTGACCCTGTAAAGCCGATCTATTTTTAGTAACAGAGTTACATCACCAAACATGGTAAACCTTGTTAGCAGATGAACTCGGAAACCATAAAAGATAGCTGATGAAGTGTAATTAGAAAAATGTTCGTTAGGTCATGACAAAAGTTTGTTACATTGGTCCGAAATTGTCCGATGGACCATTCCTGAGTTATGCCCCCGCAAAATTTGATGCTTTTTTAACAATAATTTTCTCCCAAACCGGAAGTGATAGAGACATGAGACCTACACCATTGTTCTTGGTTTCCCAGGGGCTATTTGAAAAGGTCAAGGTCAAAGGTCATCGGTGACCTTTATTTTGACCTCTAGACTTGTTAGCCGAATAACTCGGAAACCCTAACAGATGGCTGATGAAATGTAATGGAGAAAATGTGTGTTTTGTTGAGATCTACATTTGTTACATGGTTCCAAAATCATTGGACCAATCGTTTTGGGACTATGGACCAAAAACTGATTTTCGACGTCTAAATTTGGGGTTTTTGCTTATAGCTCAAATACCATTGAAGATACAAACATGTATTCGATACAAAAAATGTTCAGGTAGACTTGACCTTCAAAATGACGTCAAGGTCAAATGTCAAGGTCACATTGAAAAAATGTATTTCATGTTAAAGTCTCTATAAATATACATATTAAGCTTAGAATGTTGGTTTTTCCCTATGAATCAATAATGAGAACTTTCTGACGCAACTTTGGGAAAGACCTATCAATTGCTCTTCGAACGATTGACGTACTAGTTATTATTATTTTTTTTTCTTCTAACATTTGCAAAAAAGTCTTAAAAGATATCACTTGGATACTTGGTACCATTATTCAGAAATGGCCGGGCTTGACCAGACTGACCCTGTGAAGCCGGTCTATTTTAGTAACAGAGTTACATCACCAAACATGGTAAACCTTGTTAGCAGATGAACTCGGAAACCATAAAAGATAGCTGATGAAGTGTAATTAGAAAAATGTTCGTTAGGTCATGACAAAAATTTGTTACATTTGGTCCGAAATTGTCCGATGGACCATTCTGGAGTTATGCCCCGCAAAATTTGATGCTTTTTTAACAATGATTTTCTCCCAAACCGGAAGTGATAGAGACATGAGACCTTTACCATTGTTCTTGGTTCCCCAGGGGCTATTTGAAAAGGTCAAGGTCAAAGATCATCGATGACCTTTATTCTGACCTCTAGACTTGTTAGCGGATTAACTCAGAAACCGTTACAGATAGCTGATGAAATGTAATTGAGAAATTGTGCGTCTTGTTGAGACCTACAATTGTTACATTTGGTCCAAAATCATTGGACCAACCGTTTTGGACCTATGGACCAAAAACCGATTTTCGATGTATAAATTTGGGGTTTTTTGCCTATAGCTCAAATACCATTGAAGATACAAACATATATTCATGCAAAAATGTTCAGGTAGACTTGACCTTCAAAATGACGTAAAGGTCAAATGTCAAGGTCACATTGAAAAAAATGTATTTCACTTTAAAGAGTCTATAAATATACATATTAAGCTTAAAATGTTGGTTTCCCTAGGAATCAATAATGAGAACATTCTGACGCAACTTTGGGAAAGACCTATCAGTTGTTCTTCGAACGATTGACGTACTAGTTAATTTAATATTTTTAGCCGTAGAATTTTTTTTCTGGTCACAATTTCTTTAATTTCTTCTTTTTAAGAATTCCCTATAATAGAGCTTGAGATGTGGTATTTTTAAAGTTTTAGAAAATATTAGCTTTCTGAAATATGCTAATAAAAATGTCCAGACCTGAACTATTTATTTAAACCATTAAATGCAAGTTATTTTTGACTTTTTAGAAATAGGTTATCGGTATTAATGCCGAGGTAAATTTGAGTCTAAATTTACATTTTTATTGAATTCGAAATAACTATGCTTAATTTCTGAAATATTCAAATTTGATCGATGGAACAAACACCAAATGTACATAGGCTTCAAATGTTCTGGATCAAATCTCGCCATTATACAGAAATCAACAAATAAAAGTCCAAATTTGTGCAAACTTCCAAATGTAAGTTCTTATGCAAACCACAAAACATGGTAATTTTCTATTTCTTGTACAGCGCTTGAAAACATTGTTATTTCTTTTCTTAAAGCCCATGTGAAGTCACATTTTGTGTTGCTTGCTTTTTCCGAGCATATGTATTCATTTTCCCGTTTGTAATCACATTTCCATATCAGGTTATGTTTTAACTCCAACAGTCTTACCAAGTTAAGTATGCGTTTTGGGTGAAATTGACTTACTTATACCACTATTAAAAGTACGGTTTATTTCGCCTAAATTTTTGTTTATTTTTAGGCGTTATTCTTACAGCTGAATTTAAAGAATCCTCTTACTGGTGAGATGCAAATATTTAAAATAACGGACCTTTAAAACAAGATTTCCCAAATAAAGGTTAACATGAAAATTCAAATTTTGTTGCAGATTTATTTTTGAAATGAAGCTGACTTTAGGTTGCATCAAATATTTTTAAAAATCAGGAACTGACCTTTGACCCCATTTAAAATAAAATGTGACCATATGCAATAACTACGCGGTAGATGTGTGTTATTCCGTTTAACAAAAATCTTAATCGTTCGGCTATCCTGCTCTTCTGCATATTCCAGACTGGGACCGGCAATAAACTAGAGGCTCAGAGACTGAGCCTGTATAGCCCACCTGACAAATGCTTCTATACCACGCATGACCAAAAATGATGTTTTTTGCCAATGAGGTCTAATGTTAAGCTATGTTCTCCATTGACACATTTTTTTTGTCTGTCCTATTGAAATTGTCAGTAATCTTTGCAATGGATCTTAAATACATCATTCCAATAGTTTAGTTAAATTTGCTTGAATAGTTTCAGAGAAGATAATGAAAAGTATGGTTTTCACATACCGGGCTACGATGTTCAATATGTTCTGCACTGGAGAGCATGTTTTTTGTAGGATCGAAATGAAATTAGGAAAATTTTGTAAAGTACCTTCTGTACATCATTCCTGTAAATTTTGGTTGAATTTGCTGCAGCAGTTTCAGAGGAGAAGATAAAAATGTGACTTTTCCCATAGGGCCCAATGTTTTGTATTTCAACCACACATATCGAATGTAAAGGTTTTCAGTCCGTTGAAGAACTCATTCAAATGGCAAAAAAAACTTCACTTCTCGACAACATGGAACACAGTTTGAACGACATAGAAACAAATAAAGAAAAGGTGATACAAGACCGAGAACACAATATGTCCAATGTTAGACAACAACAAGAAAAGTTTCGGGGTCAGATAAAACAGCTTCGGGAAAAAATAAATTCCAAATTAGATTCACTTGAGGAAAACTTAATTACTGAATTCAATTCTGTTGAAAAGGGACTCGCGACAAAAATTGAAAGTTTTATTCATCGTCTGTCTGAGGAAAGAGAATCCGTTCAAGAATTGAAAGTTAACTTTAAATCCTTAAAGGAACATGGTTCTGATTTACAGACTTTCCTCGGAAGTAAAACGTTCCAACCTGAGGTAGAGAAAGCAGAGCGATCTATGAAGTCCTTTTCTGAAGATGGAAGTCTTCAACAATTGATCTTGAAATGTAGCACTAATTATAAGATATCAGAAATGTCACAAACCCTAAGCTTTGGATCTGTGTCCGTAGAAATGGGTCCTCCATCTTTAGTCTTAAAGACAGGGAAAAATAAACAAGCACAAGTAATAGCTGTTATACAACAACCTTCACTAATGTCATTCCATGATATAAAACTTTCTATGATAATTCTTTACCAAACCATTCGGGGAGTTTTGAGTTTGATCTTTATTCCGTAGTGCGACAGTGTTTTACCCGCAGACTAGGCTCCTTGAGCTAGCCGGCAGTTTAGCGGCGAGCACTCCTCGACCCATCTTTCTAAATTACGTTTTGTCTTTTTCTTTCCTTCTCAAGATTGTGGTCTTGAAGTTAGCAGTCTACCTGTATTGGGTTTTATTTGTATGTATTATTATACTACAGGGAAACGGGATAGAGAAAGGGGAGGTTTGGGTACCCATAAACCGGTTTAACCCTACCGCTAGCTCTTGCTAGTGCCGGTACCAAGTCCGGCTATTCCGAGTTTCTATCGTTGTCCATGTTTGTCTTTTGTCATTTTATTGTTTTTCTCGTGTGGTTCCCTGGTGGATTGTGGCATGTGATTGTGGTTTACGGCCATTGTAGGCGTTTCCTGTTATCTTTCTTATATTAATTTCATTACATAATTCATACAACATACCAAAACCAGGGAAGTTTGGATACAGAGGGTGCATTATTCATCCGAGCAGTAAATTGATATAAACAGATCGTTACAATTCCAAAATTATTGTACTGAATTCTGACGGTACAGCAGACAAGGACATTCCTTGTTCTTCACGGGCAAATGACGTAACAATGATAGACAACAGAACTGTTGCCGTGACAACAGACAACGGTATAGATATCATCAACATTGATTCCAAACAAACAGAAAAGGCAATTCAGACGAGTCATACGTGTCATGGAATAACATATCACAAAGGTACACTACTGTGATGTGAGTATTTAAGAGGTATACAAAGAATGAATTTGTCTGACTGGAGTATTACTACTCTGGTTAAACAAAACAAGCTACCCCGTGAATCCTAGGGACAAGATATATCAATCAAACAATCTAACAAAGTCCGTGACGTGTTATACAATAAAAGGAGATAAATTATGGATATATGAAAACTTGTCTTTCCTTAAACAACCAATGGGTATTACTAAATTAGTATAAGAAAGATAACAGGAAACACCTACAATGGCCGTATAACACAATCACATGCCACAATCCACCAGGGAACCGCAAGAGAAAAACACTAAAATGACAAAAGACAAACATGGACAACGATAGAAACTCGGGATAGCCAGACTTGGTACCGGCACTAGCAAGAGCTGGCGGTAGGGTTAAACCGGTTTATGGGTACCCAAACCCCCCTTTCTCTATCCCGTTTCCCTATAGTATAATAAAACATACAAATAAAACCCAATACAGGTAGACTACTAACTCCAAGACCACAATCTTGAGAAGGAAAGAAAAAGACAAAACGTAATTTAGAAAGATGGGTCGAGGAGTGCTCGCCGCTAAACTGCCGGCTAGCTCAAGGAGCCTAGTCTGCTGGTAAAACACTGTCGCACTACGGAATAAAGATCAAACTCAAAACTCCCCGAAGGGTTTGGTAAAGAATCAGTGAGAGGCCAGTATACCTGTAATATCTTCAGGTCATTGGATCTCAAAGCCAATTTAACGGAATCCTGAAGAATATCCTGTCAATATCCCCTATTACGTAAAGAATGTAAGTTACGTCCCAGTTTTTCTGGATTTTTTTATCAGTTTTTGACATTTTTAACAACATTTCCATAAAATCGAGGGTGAGAAATGCCCTTAGTAATAAGATGTTTGCGAGTCGCACCATATTTAGAAATCAAATCTTCATATCTTCTATAAAACTTCTTAAAGGTGTTAATCAATTTATGAGTTTGGATGTGATAGTAAGGTTACGCTTATTAAAGTCGTCAGGAGTAGAACAGACGCGTGCGAAGCGTACTAGTTGTGATATATACACCCCGTATGATGGAGCTACAGGAACGTCGCCATCAAGAAAAGGGAAATTAGTAATTGTGAAATCAAAATCATCCCTTTTATCATAAATTTTAGTTTTAATTTTTAAAGACACTAATGGTAATATTTACGTTACATCATAGAATTCACACTCTGTTGTTTTAATAACAGCCGGTGGAAGAGAAGGAAGACAACTCCTCAGTCAACAAGAAGGTTTGAAGTATCCATATGGAATATATTTTGAAAGTACAAAGAACAATTTGTTAATTGTAAACCTGAACAGGCTGGCCTTCTTATATCATGTTTCTCGTGAATAATCATATCGATGTTTTACAGATAATGATAAAAACAAAAATGCCAGAATTTTGTTGTTAATTTCAAATTCTAAACGATATCATTTGTTTCTTAAAGAAAATCGTACCTAATAGTTTTCAATGGTACATCTAGAATGCACCATTACAATGATTCGTACTGACAAATGACAGAAACAAAGTTATCTTTAGTTACTTGATGATTTTACTCTATATTTTTTATGAAATTTCTGAATTCCAAATATGCAGCCCTTTGTACAATCTTTGACTTAATTTGCCGCAAAAGAGATACATGTACATATTACATGTATTAATATAAATAGTATGAAAAGACCAATTTGTTTTCCACATTTATTTTGTGTAAAAGGGGTTCTTATTTTTTTATTATTGCTTACTTCGCCGTTCATTACTAAGTCAATTTCTAAATAGAAGACGTCTGGGCAGTACCTTGCAAAGTTATGAAACGCTAACAAATGTCTACCCATTTTCCGCACTTTTAAATGGGAAAGCCTGTGTTGACGATCTTATAACTGAATATAATAAAAGTATGTTCCATATATGAAAAGATATTTAATGTTGTTTTAATACTAGTAGGTACTAGATACATGGCTTGGTGGGAATATTATTTCCGTTTATAAAAACAGGTGAGAAATGAGTGACCCAAAAACCTATAGATCAATTACAATCTATCTTGAGTTGTTTGGGGAAATTATTTACTTGAAAAATGTTTAAAACTAAATGAAAATCAATGTGTTTTCAGAAAGAAATGTTCAACTTTTGATATTATCATTACCTAAAACATTCTAGTTGAAAAAGGAATCACAACAGCTTAATGTCCTGAAAAGAATTGACGGACATCTTATTAGTCTTTGTAAATTAACTGTATATTATTCCTTCATACTATCTAATTTCAATTACTGTCCCTTAGTATGGCATTTTTATAGAAAAAAACACTGAAATATTAGAGAAGATATAAAAAAGGGAATTGAAATTTTTCTACGATGATGATAATTGTTCAAATGAAGAGCTTCCTTTTAGATATAGAACCACTGTTGATCTACCTCATGTGAATACAACCAGGTATGGTTTAACTCTATACGGTATGTTGCTGCCAAAATGTGAAATGAATTACCTGGAAGTTTGGGCCAAAACTACCACAAATTATACAGACTTTCTCATAAGACATAGTTTTCTCCATAAATGCCTTTTTAATCAAGGCTTCAAAAAAAAAATTCCTTCTGATACGATCATTAATAAGTTCTTTAATAGATATCAGTCCCTTGTGGAACAAATTGTTTTGGTCCAAACTCTGATTCAAGATTCTTTTTTTCACTTAGTACTGGGACGATCATTTCTTTTAACTGTCTACGACCTTTTAATAGCTATTGCTGTTGAGTTGCTAACGGACACTTCCATAATAGAAGGGGAGGTTTCACCCTCTATAAAACCGGTTAAGCACACTATTTCTTTTTTAATGTCTGTACCAGGTCAGGACCATTGGGGTCAACAATTTTCCTGGTGGTTTCTACCTCATTTGTCTTTTGGTCTCATGGACTTCGGCTCTTGACAACTCTGTTCGGTAATTTTGTTATTATCCCTATTCAAAAATGTTCAAGATAATCTCAATACATTAATTGGCCTCAAAATTGTAATCCATTTAAATGTCAGCAGTCCATAATCTTAAAGCAAAAACATAGCAAGGGCTTATGTTACATTTATGTTTTGATTTAATCTGCACTAAAGAGACAAAAGTTGTCGAAATGTGCATATGCAGAAACTAAATTAAAAGTAACTTCGGTATTTTGTTATTTCTAGGTTGCCTTGCATAAACCCAAATGGCAAGCTGAAGTTAGAAGTTGAAAAAGAAACTTGCTTTAAACTTTTTGATAATTTTTTTTTCTATTATAAGATTTTTTTCACATATTTTTCACATTTATATACGACTGATGTGTGGCATTTATAAAAATCAATTGTCAAAGAGTTGTGTACTTCAACATAATATAATTCGTTGATGGTCTTCTCAATATTAACATGTGTCTCATTGATTTCTTTTTCTGCTGAAGTCTGTCATCAGGGCTTTCTTAATCCTGCTATGAGGTACAAATTAATTTGTATTTGTTGAATGTCCCAATGTGACTGTGGAATCAAAAACAATATTAAAACTAGACGCTCAGAGACTGAGCCTGTATCGCTCACCAGACAAAATGCTTCTATGCCATGAATGTCAAAAATTATGTTTATAATCAAAGGGCCTAATGTTTAGCTATGTTCTCCATTAGCACCCGTTTTTTTTCTGATCCTATTGAAATGAGTAATTTTTGCAAAGGACTTCTATACATTTAGTTAAATTTGCTTGAATAGCTTCAGAGAAGATGATGAAAAAGATGGTTTTCTCATACCGGGCTCCAATGTTAAACTATGTTCTGCACTGGCGGCCATGATTTTTATCGGATCTAAATGAAATGAGCAATTTTGTAAAGTACCTTAAGTTCATCATTCCTGTAAAGTTTGGTTTAATTTGTTTCAGTGGTTTCAGAGAAGATGAAAATATTATTTTTCCCAAAGGATCCAGTGTTAAACTATGTTCCGTGCTGGCCACCATGTTTTCTATCGGATTGTAACAAAATGAGCTATCTTTGTTAAGGACCTTCCATACATCATTCCTGTAAAGTGTGGTTAAATTTGCTTCAGCGGATTCAGCATGTTCAGAGGAGAAGATGAAAATGTGAGTTTTCCAATAGCCTCCATTGAGTTAATTAATATAAGAAAGATAACAGGAAACACCTACAATGGCCATAAACCACAATCACATGCCACAATCCACCAGGGAACCGCACGAGAAAAACAACTAGAGGCTCCCAGGAGCCTGTATCGCTCACCTGGCTTTCAGTTGCCACAATC
>MJUU01036384.1:38362-51799 GCA_002080025.1 Modiolus philippinarum | reverse complement strand
AACAATTTTCAACATAGGTTTTGAAGTCGCAACATCAATATCTATTTGGAAACCAAATTTCATTGAAATCGGACAATGTTGAATTTTCCCGCCTTTTTTGGCGGCCATTTTGAAAATGGCAGTCAACGAACAATTTTCAATACAAGTTTTAAAGTCGCCTCAGCATGGCATCATTTCATAATTTTACACTTAATCTTCATCTTCTATAGTTTTGGAAATAAAATCGAAAAATATGAATATTTTAAAAATTTGGTGAAAAAAGGGCAATAACTCCTACAAGGGTCTATGGATTTTCTCCAAAATTTCAGGTCTGGTAGATCTTAATATGCTGAACATTTTTGCAATTTACACATGACCTCTATCTGTTACACTTTTTGAAATAAAAAATAAAAAATGCAAAAATTTTGAAAATTTTACGGAAAAAGGGCCATAACTCCGAGATGGGTTTCAGATTTTCTTCAAAATTGCACAGAGGGTAGATCTCATCATGCTGATCATTTTTACTCCTTCAGAATTTTGATATCTGTAATGGTTTTTGAGTTATTTGCAAAAAACAGCAATTTACCCCTATGTTCTATTTTTAGTAACAGCAGCTATGTTGTTTGGTCTACGGAGATAAAAATCACAAACTTGAAAGTGCATACCCTGGTGATGATTCAGGTCAAGTTTGGTTAGCATTGACCCAGTAGTTTCAGAGGAGAAGATTTTTTAACAAAAGTTAATGGACGGACGGACGATGGACGGACGGACGGACGATGGACGGACGGACAGACGACGGACGCCGAGTGATGGCAAAAGCTCACATGGCCTTTGGCCAGGTGAGCTAATAAAATGACAAAAGACAAACATGGACAACAATAGGAACGATAAGTTCAGCACTGGCGGCAAGGTCAGATCGAAACAAAATTAGCAATTTTAAGTAAAGGACCTCAAGTACATTATTCCTGTAAAGTTTGGTTGAACTTGCTTTTGTGGTCTCAGAGGAGAAGATGAATATGTGCTTTTCCCATAGGGTCTAATGTTAAAATATGTTCCGTGCTGGTGGCCATCTTTTTTATGGAATTGGAGCCAAATCAGCAATCTTTGTTAATGACCTTTAGTACATCATTACTGTTAAGTTAGGTTGAATTTGCTTTAGGTCTTAGAGGAGAAGATGAAAATGTGATTTTTCCCATAGGGTTTAATGTTAATAAAACAAATAAAGGGATATGGAGTAAATGTACATGGGATAAAATCCCTATAAATACGTGGTAAGATTAAGCAAATGGAACAACGCTTTCATAGTTGTTCTTCATCTTGAAGTCACCATGAGGCCTTCAACAAAGAGCAAACGCGCTGGTGGCCATGTTTTTTATCGGATCGGAATAAAATGAGCAATCTTTGTTAAGGACCTTTAGTACATCATTCCTGTAAAGTTTGGTTGAATTTGCTTCAGCGGTTTCAGAGAAGATGAAAATGTAATTTTCCAATAGGGTCCAATGTGCTGGCGACCATGTTTTTTATCAGACCGAAACGAAATGAGCATTCTTTGTTATGGACCTTTAATTCATCATTCCTCTTAAGTTTGGTTAAATTTGCTTCAGCCGTTTCAGAGATGAAGATGAAAATGTGATTTTCTCATAGGGTCCAATGTTAAACTATGTTCTGTGCTGGCGGCCATGTTTTTTATCGGATTGAACGGAATGAGATATCATTGTTAAAGACCTTTAGTATATCATTCCTGTAAAGTTTGGTTGAAATTGCTTCAGCGGTTTTGGAGAAGATGAAAATATGATTTTCCCATGGTCCAATATGAAGCTATGTTCCGCACTGGTGGCCATGTTTTTTATCGGATTGGAACGAAATGAACAATCTTTGTTAAAGACCTTTAGTACATCATTCTTCTTAAGTTTGGTTGAATTTGCTTCAGCTGTTTCAGAGGAGAAAATGAAAATGTGATTTTCCCATAGGGTCCAATGTTAAACTATGGTCCGTGCTTGGGGCAATGTCTTTTATCTGAGCAATCATTGTTAAGGACCTTTAATACATCATTCCTGTAAAGTTTGGTTGAATTTGCTTCAGCTGTTTCAGAGGAGAAGATGAAGATGTGATTTTCCCATAGGGTCCAATGTTAAACTATGTTCAGTGCTGGGGGCCATGTTTTTTATCGGATTGAAACGAAATGAGCAATCATTTCTTTAAAGTTTGGCTAAATTTGCTTCAATGGTTTCAGAGGAGAAGATGAAATGTGATTTTTCCCATAGGGTCCAATGTTAAACCTAAGTTCCGAGGCCATTTTTTTGTCAGATTGGAATGAAATGAGCAATCTTTGTAAAGGACCTTTTATAGTACATCATTCCTTTAAAGTTTGGTTGAATTTGCTTCAGTGGTTTCAGAGGAGAAGATGAAAATGTGAAAAGCTCAGGGACGATGGATAACAGATGCCAAGTGATGGCAAAAGCTCAAACTGACCCTTCAGAACAGGTGAGCTAAAAATGAATTCTTTTGCTTGTATTTTATCTTGGTCTTGTTTACATTCCTTGAAGTACCCTTACATTTCTAGTACACAGACTTATATGTCATGAGACATCCTAATAAAATCAAACCTTTCAGGATTTTTTTATTCTTTCAATACTTGCAAAACATTTATGCAAACAATATGGTATGAAAACAACAATAACAAAAACCATTGAGACATATTTGATAAATCCTGCAGTGTAGAATATAAATTCATTTTGATGTGGTATTTTATAGGATTCCATGGATAATGTCACTACCAGACACAGAACAACTTGGAGACATCTGACTCTAGGATTCAGGATTTCACTGTCAACGTGAAGATGTTTAGCTATGTATAAACTTACACCCATACCTGAAAAATATAAAGTAAAGTGATAGTAAAAATTTAATTTTACAGCTAATTCTTAGGGTAGATTAGAAAACAAGTTGAAAAGGACAAATAATATATATCTCATTCATTCAGGTAAAGATTAAATTAACACCTAAGAATACTGCTGGTTTCTCTGTTTCAATAAATTATTTTATATCTTTTAAAAACATAAATAACTTGTTTTTCTCATAAAAAATACAAGAAAAAAAAGTATATATGTACCCTTACATTTTTTGCTTTCAAACATTACTAGACTAATTAAAACTGAATATAAGTCAAAATAGTTGAAGTCATAAAAATATTTCCCAAAACATTTTGAGAGTGAGGAAAACCATTGCATAGTATCTTTCTTCCAGAGATGATTAAAGATAAAGGACAAATAAAGTTTTTTCACATTGTTTATACTTTAAAAAAGTGGAAATTTCTTGTGGGTGTTGTTTATGCTACATTCGCAAATCACAAACATTGACCAATTTGAAAAGCTTTGAGCATGTCAAAAATGTCCCATCACAAAAGGTTAGCAAAATTAAATTTGTGAAAATAATACTTTATAAAAATTACTGAAGTACTTGATTCTCATATACATATTTGCAATATCCTATCATATGATATGTCCATATATATATCATGAGAATATGTCGTTTTATGGCACTATATATATACTGTGGAAGTACTATTGTTCGTGGGGTTCCAATTTTCGTGGATTTCGTGGTTCACTAACACCACAAAATTAAGATCATAACGAAATGCATTTTTGCCTTGAGTTTTTGTGCGTAGAATTCGAACCCACGAATTTAGGAGCCAACAAAATAGTTATAATTTTAAAAAACCACGAAAATTGATGTCCATGATTAAAAGTGCTTCCACAGTATCATGGGAATATGGCGTTTTAGGGCACTTACGCAGTTCATTTTTATTCTTTTGACATGATTTGTACATTTACTTTTAAACATCTTTTCACCTGAATTCATATTTATTTTCTACATATCATTTTATATAAGATTTTATATTCATACCTTTATATTCTTTCAAAGGATTTTATGTATATACTTACTTTACATCCATTCACTAGATCTTTTGTAAATCTTAGATTTATTTATTTTAAATCCTTTCGCAAGATCTTATGCGCATAACTTTATATCCTATCATGGGTTTTCAACAGAACTTATTTACATTTTAATAAGTGGCAACATGATTTAAAAAATTCAAAGTACATCATTACAAAAACACAAAATATCTTTTTCATTATGAACAATGTTGACAAAGTGTGCATATCATAAATATTTTTTTCTTAAGACCAATCAAAATACCTGATAAAGTAGATACATCTCTATCAATACTGAAGAATAATGATGTATCTGGATGAACCCAATCTTTGTTAGCACACCATTTAACTGCTTTAGCTAGAGACCAGAAGGGATCTAGTCCTATCAGTATTATAACATAATACGTCACTGCTACAAGGATAAGCAACAACAAAGACCAGCCAAGATAATGGATTAGCTGCAGCTTTGAGACATGTTCATGCTTGATGACTTCTCCCAGTAATATACCTTTAAAAATAATAAGAGCAGCAGATTAACCATGTACCTCCATAACAAATTATTTCCATGAACAAAATGATTGAGTTTCTTCACCTCATTATATTTCCATCTAACAATTTGTATATCTACTAAATCTATGTACAATAAGAATTTATTTATTTTTTTATCCTTGTGAAGAACTCACATAATTATTAGGCAGCTGTATAAAGTTTACCTGCTTACACAGTATCTATTACTTTGATAATGATATAATTTGCAAAATGAATATTGCATGAAAATATGTGTGAGGAGGTGAAGTATAATTTTGATGTACGGTAAACATGGTTATTTTTGTGGGGCTTAACTTCTCAAATTGTCATACCCAAAAGTTTGGCATGGTTATAATATTTGTGGATTTTCGAAATTTTAAAAATGTCAAACGTTTGTTATTAAAAGTATTCATAAAGGTTTTAATCGCATAAAATTCCAATATACGAAATAAGTAAATATTATCCTCATGCAAAAATTTGTTAAGCTATGTACATATTTAAACTGAATAAGCAAGTAGACAGGTTTTTTTTTATTACTGGTAGTCTGAAGTGCCCTGAAACCTCTAAATCCAATAAGCAATATGAAAATAATTTTAAGTATTGTTCAAACAGATTTTATATATTTTTCATATTTTTTCATAGAAAATACTTACCGTATATACTCGATTATAAGTCCGAAATTTGGGAGCTAAAATTCATTTCCAGAGAAGGTATCCGACTTATACGAGTAACTGAGAACCAAGGTGGAAAGTCGAGAACGTAAAATGTCTGGTAGACACTTACAATGATGACCAAATACAGTTTGCAGGTATTCAACAATCATCTGGGTGTATTGAGACACTATTTGTTACTTTTAATAAAAGAATTAAGCATTTTTTTAGTTGTTTTCTTACTAAATTCACGATGTTTTCATTTCAGCAAAATAGAGGTACTTTATGTGTATTTACGTTTCACTATTTGTGTACTATGTTGATTTCACTAATTACCGAAAACCGACAATAACCAACACCTTTCTCCTAGGAGTGTCATATCATATCTTACGTGACATTTCTAATACTTTTTATTCTTTTTTAATATTTAGTCGATATAATAGACATAATTTATATTTTAATTCTAATTTAAGACCGGCTATAAAAATTATTCTTATTATTGGAAACACATACTTTTGATCTCATTTCGTTTATCATATTTTGGGGTTTTTGGTCGTACCATATAAGTAAACAAACTTCAGTTATTCCCCTTTAATACGATGTCTTGGCCAGAAAAAATGAAGAAAGCTGCTTTTAGCACATATAAAATGCTTCACACGCAACATTTATCTCATGTAGAAGATATTCTTTTATTCCAATGTACGCAATTTAATAAATTCTAGCGATTTCAGGTTGAAATTTTGGTACACAACTTGACAACGATCTCCGACCGACTTATAATTGTGATCAACCTAAAGACGAACTTTTTCTTCACCAAAAGACCTTCCGACTTATAATCGAAAATGTACGGTAGTCTAATTTACAAACATGATGTGTTTGTGAAACACTACATATGCCCCCAGATTCTACAGTAAATTGTATGAAAATACCCAATTCTACCCCTTTTTGACCTCTGTGACCTTGACCTTTGATCTAACTTTTTTGCAAATTTATGTTCCTCTTGACAAGACCTATACACTTCCCAAGTATTAAAACTTAAAAGTCTATCTTACATAGTTCAAAAGATGTTTATTGCCACAAAACACCCAATTCAACCCCTTTATTCTGAAACAGATGGAGCCCCTTTGGGACTCTTGTTTATTGAGCAACTGTTTTCAATTGTTAAATGTGCGATAAGAAACCTACAGAAAAATGCTGCATCAAGATCCAACAAAAAATTTAAAAATTCATTTTTTTCCCGTTTGTCCCCTTTCAGCCTCTTGTTTCTCAAAAACAATAAATGCTACCTCAAATCTGTTGACATTCTTCAGCTGCTCATTTTTATTAGCAATAACATAAAACAAACCTTGTCTCAATAGGATAAATAATAAGGATTCTACAGCCAAATATGTGAAAACAGCAAATTTCACCCCTTTTTGACCTCAGTGACCTTGACCTTTGACCTGACCTAAATTTTTTTTGCATATTTATGTTCCTCTTGACTAGACCTATTCACATGCCAAGAATGAAAAGTCTACCTTACATAGTTCAAAAGTTATAGCCAAGGTTATTTAAAAATTCAGTTTTTCCATTTGTCCCCCTTTGGGCCTCTTGTTTCTCAAAAACAATAAATGCTACATCAAATCCGTTGACATTTTGCAGTGGCACAATTTTATTAGCAATAACATAAAACAAACCCCGTCTCAATAGGATAAATAATAAGGATTCTACAGCCAAATATGTGAAAACAGTAAATTTCACCCCTTTTTGACCTCTGTGACCTTGACCTTTGACCTGACCTATATTTTTTTTTGGCATATTTATATTCCTCTTGACTAGACCTATACGCTTGCCAAGTATGAAAATTCTACCTTACATGGTTCAAAAGTTATAAACAAGGTTAAAGTTTCGGACACACAGACAAACAGACAGGACAAAAACAATATGCCCCCCCGATCCTCGATCTGGGGGTATAAAAATATATTTTCATTAAAAAGAAGCAGAGGGATTTACAAATATGCATAATGTATGAAATTCCTAATTTATCTATCACTATATCAAGAGGCCATTTTGAATTCATTGTTAGGTATGATTATTATCTGTTAACCTCAAACTGATGAAGAAGACACTAAAATTACTGTTTATTTCCAATGTACCTTATATTGGTCCCAGATATTGATTGCATTCTTGTCTCCATATACTTCCATTCCCTATCTAACACTATCCCAGAGGGACTTGTTTATCATACATACCTGCTATAGTACCTGCTACCACTTGATGTGGGAAATGTGTTGCTATAAATAGTCTGGATATATTGACTGCAAACAATAGTGATCCATATGAACACCACACCAGTAACTTCAAATCATTTCTAAAAGAAAAGAAAGTAAATTTACATGTACTTTATAACTCAGAACATAATATCTGAATAGTCCTTTTTAACAGTCATTCATTTGTTTGAAAATTTCTCAATTTTTAAGTGATTTTTGTACAGAAAAATCAATCTAAATCTTACTAAAACATTCCTTGTTTGATGTACAATATGGACTACAAACCATCTCATATCAATGCTGTTTCACCAGTACTGATTTATTTGTATCTTAACTTAAGCATATTTTATAGAATAAGAGTAGAGAGCATTCAGAATTGACAGATAATCCTTTCTATCAAAAGTCGTTTTTTTTAGATAAGTATCTTGCAGACTTAACAGTTTCACCACAAAAACTAACAAAAGATCACTGATGTTGAGTACAGTGGCAAAACAATTACCGAAGCATGTATTTAAAACCTTAACACCAATTTATACCAGAGTCAATCATGCATATAATACAGGTCAAGATGACTTTTTTAATAAGCATGGTGACTATCTAAAGTATATCAACCTACAGAGAAGTTGAAGTATCCCAGGTCTGGAATTTGACACACACTTATTGGAACATTATGTCAAAGGTGTAACAAAATGTTGATAGACAACTGTATCACAGCATATGTAATCTCAAAACATTTTTGCAGCATGGCAGGATTGAGACAGTTATCTGAATAAATTCACTCTTATCATATATGTGTTTAGACAGAGTATATTCATATTTACTGGGGTTAAGGTACAGCATGTTCATCTGTACCTGAGGATAGATGCAGCATGTTCATTTTACCTGTGGGAAGGAACAAAATATTCATATATATACCTGAAGTAAGACACAGAATGTTCATTTTACTTGTATGAAGGTGCTGCTTCTTCATATTTTACTGTGTAACGGTACAGCATGTTTATATTATCTGTGTTAAGATACATCATGTTCATATTTACCTGTGTTTAGGTATAGCATGTCCATTTTCACCTTTGTGAGGGTACAGCATATTGATATTTACCTTTGTTAAGGTACAGAATGTTCATATTTATTTGTGTTAAGGTACAGCATGTTGTTGTTTTTTTTACTGTGTGAAGGTACAGTATGTTCATATTTACCTGTGTGAAGTAACAGTATGTTCATATTATCTGTGATACAGCATGATCATATTTACCTGTATGGAGGTACAGTATGTTTATATTTACCTGTGTGAAGGTACAGCATGTCCATATTTACCTGTTTGAAGTAACAATATGTTCATATTTACCTGTTTGAAGTAAGAGCTTGTTCATTCATAATTACCTGTGTGAAGGTACAGTATGCTCATAATTACCTGTGTGAAGGTATAGCATGTTTGATTAAAGATCTCATCATAACATACATCACTGCAGCTGTAATCATTGCATGACCTGATGGACTACCTGTATAACATAAATGCTGTTTATTTTGAGAAAGTCAATATAGCATGATTGGTGGACTATCTGTACAATAGAAATTTGTTAATTTTGAGAAAAAGTCCTGCCAGCCTTACCTAATGGGCTACCTGACTATTAGAAATGCTGCTCATTATGAGAAAAAGTCAAGATATTCATTTCTTTTCAGCAGAAGGACAGTAGAATATGAAATGAAATTACAAATAGATTTTCTATGATTTTAAAAAAATGTTCAAAAATTCTTGCCACCAAATTACAAACATCCAGGGTATGCAATGTTATATACTCTATCTGAAACCTGAATAACATATTATCTTGTATCTGTAAGAAGAAGGCAGTTGCTAAGTTTGTAGAATTTGCTTTTGAGTCTATTTGCCATATTTTGCAATAAAAAGTATTAGGGTTAAGAACAAAACAACATTATGTCACTGGGAAAAACTTCCAATACATTCATAGGGCTGTTGGTACAAAGAAAAACAAACTAAAACTCTTCTATCATTGTTTTGACAAACAGCATACTAGTATACAGTTAACATGCAATACATAAAATGCCAAATCATCTTACTGTTGAAGTCTGAAGTATTTGTAATAAGAGCTGTCAAAAGATTTAATCAATTTAAACAGAGAAGAAATGGTTAAAACACAGATCACAAAAGCTCTCGAGGGATATAAACAGTATAAAGAGAGAAGAAATGGTTAAAACATAGCCCATAAAAGGTGTAAAACGAATTAAACAGAGAAGAAACCTTAAAACACAGATTACAAAGGATATAAATAGGATAATCAGAGAAGAAATGGTCTAAACATAGGTCACATAAGGTGTCAGAGAAGAAAGGCTTACAACACAGATCATAAAAGCTGATGAGGGATAAAAATAGAGAAACTAGAGGCTCACATGAGCCTGTATCGCTCACCTGGTGACTGGTTTTATTGATTGTCACCAAGAGACCATCCATTAATGGCATTATTATCCATACTATACATCAGTTCACCAGATGTTACAGTTTCTGACATACATACTTAAGTCACAAGCTTTGAAGGAAACCACCCAACGACTATTGTGACAAAGTTTGGTTCCCATTGGCTCAGTAGTTTCAGAGAAGATCTTTGAATGCATTTCACATAGGGTCACTATGTTAAACTATGTTTCCCCCTGGCGGCCATCTTGGATGAGGTAAGAACATAAAAATCACAAACTTTAAAGGCGACCACCAATGGACTATTGTAACCAAGTTTAGTTCCAATTGGCTCAATAGTTTCAAAGATCTTTGAATGCATTTCAGATAGGGTCCTTATGTTAAACTATGATCCTTGCTGGCGGCCATCTTGGATGATGTACCAACATAAAAATCACAAACTTTGAATTGGATCACCAATGGACTATTGTGACCAAGTTTAGTTCCAATTGGCTCATTAGTTTCAGAGAAGAAAATCTTTGAAAGCATTTCTGATAGAGTCCTTATGTTAAACTATGTTCCTCGCTGGCGGCCATCTTGGATGATGTACCAACATAAAAATCACAAACTTTGAAGGGGACCACCAATGGACGATTGTGACCAAGTTTGGTTCCAATTGGCTTGGTAATTTCAGAGAAGAAGATGTTTGAATGCATTTCACATTGGATCCTTATGTTAAACTATGTTCTTCGCTGGTGGCCATCTTGGATGAGATATGAACATAAAAAATCACAAACTTTGAACTGGATCACCAATGGACTACTGTGACCAAGTTTGGTTCCAATTGGCTCAGTAGTTTCAGAGAAAAAGATCTTCGAATGCCTTTCCCATAGAGTCCCTATGTTAAACTATGTTCCTTGCTGGCGGCCATCTTGAATGAGATGCGAACCTGCTCGACATCTGTAGAAATTGTAGTCCTCGATAAGCTTAACACTTTTGCAATTCAAACTTAACCTCTATCACAAATAGTTTTTGAAATAAAAACTAGAGGCTCCCAGGAGCCTGTATCGCTCACCTGGCTTTCAGTTGCCGCAATCGTGGTTACATTGTAATTTATACAGTTGATCATCAGTCTCTCAAACATTAGTACCTCAAACACCACCAATATCTTGAAAAGTATTTAAAGTCTGATCATGTTGTACTATTTTTCTTTGTTGGGCTTTATTGACAAAAAACGCTCATGCTAAGGACCACTTTAGACACCAGTTTTGAAACAGAGACATCATTATGTAAATGGCGGTCAACAAACAATTTTCCCGCCTTTTTTGGCAACCATTTTGAAAATGGCTGTCAGCAAATAATTTTCAACATAAGTTTTGAAGTTGCGACATCAATACCAATTTGGAAACCAAATTTCATTGAAATCAGACAACACTGAATTTTCCCACCTTTTTTGGTGGCCATTTTGAAAATGGCAGTCCACAAATAATTTTCAACAATTTGGCTTTGAAGTTGCAACATCAATACCTATTTGGAAACCAAATTTCATTGAAACTGGACAATGTTGAATTTTCCCGCCTTTTTTTGGCGACCATTTTGAAAATGGGCGTCAACATGGTCAATGAACAATTGTTAACATCTGTTTTGAAGTTGTGACATCAATACCTATTTTGCAACCAAATTTCATTGAAATCGGACAATGTTGAATTTCCCGCCTTTTTTGGTGGCCATTTTGAAAATGGCAGTCAACAAATAATTTTCAACATTGGTTTTGAAGTTGCAACATCAATATCTATTTGGGAACCAAATTTCATTAAACTGGACAATGTTGAATTTTCCCGCCTTTTTTGGCGACCATTTTGAAAATGGGGGTCAACGAACAATTGTTAACATCTGTTTTGAAGTTGTGACATCAATACCTATTTGGCAACCAAATTTCATTGAAATCGGACAATGTTGAATTTTACCACCTTTTTTGGCGGCCATTTTGAAAATGGCGGTCAACGAACAATTTTCAACACAGGGTTTGAATTCGCAACATCAATATCTATTTGGAAACCAAATTTCATTGAAATTGGACAATGTTGAATTTTCCCGCCTTTTTTGGCGGCCATCTTGAAAATGGCAGTCATCAAACTATTTTCAATACAAGTTTTAAAGTCGCCTCAGCATGGCAAACATTTCATAATTTTACACTTAATCTTCATCTTCTATAGTTTTGGAAATAAAATTAAAAATATGAATATTTTAAAAATTTGGTGAAAAAAGGGCAATTACTCCTACAAGGGTTTATTGATTTTCTTCAAAATTTCAGGTTGGGTAGATCTTGATATGCTGAACATTTTTGCAATTTACACTTGACCTCTATCTGTTACACTTTTTGAAATAAAAAATAAAAAATGCAAAAATTTTAGAAATTTTACGTAAAAAGGGCCATAACTCCGAAATGGGTTTTCAGATTTTCTTCAAAATTGCACAGTGGGCAGATCTCATCATGCTGATCATTTTTATTCACGTCAGAATTTTGATATCTGTAATGGTTTTTGAGTTATTTGCAAAAAACAGCAATTTACCCCTATGTTCTATTTTTAGTAACAGCGGCCATGTTGTTTGGTCTACGGAGATAAAAATCATAAATTTGAAAGTGCATACCCTGGTGATGATTTAGGTCAAGTTTAGTTAGCATTGACCCAGTAGTTTCAGAGGAGAAGATTTTTGAACAAAAGTTAACTGAAGGATGATGGACGGACGACGGACGCCGAGTGATGGCAAAAGCTCACATGGCCTATGGCCAGGTGAGCTAATAAAAACGTATAAAAATTGTGAAAATTCAACAAAAAAGGGGCTAAAACTCCTAGATGGGTCGTAAGATTTTTTTCAAAATTGCAGGACATGTAGATCTTATTATGCTGACCTTTTTTGTAATTTAAACTTTACACCTATCTTCTATCATTTTCAATATATAAGACGAGAAAAGTAACAAAAAAACGGAAATTTTGCGGAAAAAGGGCAAAAACTCCAAGACCAATTATCGGATATTCTCCAAAATTGCAGGGTGGGTAGATCTCATCATGCTGATCATTTTTACTCCAGTCAGATTTTTGATATCTGTAACGGTTTTTGAGTTATTTGCAAAAAACAGAAAAACTGCCCAATGTTCTATTTTTAGTAACAGCGGCCATGTTGTTTGGTCTACGGACATAACCAGAGGCTCCCAGGAGCCTGTATCGCTCACCTGGCTTTCAGTTGCCTTAATCAAGGAAACATTGTAAGTTATACAGTTGATCTTCAGTTTCTCAAACTTTTGTAGCTCAAACACCTCCAATATCTTGAACTGTTTTTAAAGTCTGATCATGTTTTACTATATTTCTTTGTTGGGCTTTTTTTTTGACAAAAAAACTTCTTGCTAAGGACCACTTTCGACACCAGTTTTGAAGTCGAGACGTCATTTTGTAAATGGCAGTCAACAAACAATTTTCAACATTGGTTTTGAAGTCGCAACATCAATATCTATTTGGAAATCAAATTTCATTGAAATCTGACAATGTTGAATTTTCCCGCCTTTTTAGGTGGCCATTTTAAAAATGGCGGTCAACGAACAATTTTTAACATCAGTTTTGAAGTTGCGACATCAATATCTATTTGGAAACCAAATGTCATTGAAATCGGACAATGTTGAATTTTCCCGC
>MJUU01036384.1:14107-37374 GCA_002080025.1 Modiolus philippinarum | reverse complement strand
CGAGATAGGTTTTCAGATTTTCTTCAAAATTGCAGGGCAGGTAGATCTTGCCATGCTGATCATTTTTACTCTGTCAGATTTTTGATATCTGTAACGGTTTTCGAGTTATTGGCCAAAAACTGCAATTTACCCCTATGTTCTATTTTTAGCAACGGCGGCCATGTTGTTTGACCTACCGCCTAATCGAACACAATTTTGAGAAGCCATACTCTGGTGATGATTCAGGCCAAGTATGGTTACATTTGGCCCAGTGGTTTCAGAGGAGAAGATTTTTGAAATTGTTGACAGACGGACGACGGACGATGGACGCATAGTGATGGCAAAAGCTCATATGGCCTTTTGGGCCAGGTGCAGGGTTCTCAATAAGATTTGAAGTAGATGGATAAAAAAAAAGTAGGTGGCACCCTTGAGGGCCGCAGGCCCGAACCGTGTGGCGGAGGCGCGAGGGGGGTGAGCCCGAGAGGGGGGTATCCCCCCATTCTCGGTAAGAAAATTTTAAAAATTTAGATTGCAGGAGGTGGCATCTGGGCTGTCCTGAGCAGATTTAGATCTCTTATTCTTGATGTAAATTTGTCAATTTTTAGAAGCTCAATTTGCTGAAATTTGAAAATAAATGGGATTTTAATTTTTTTGATTTTTTTTTGCAGATTTGCATGACATGGCTTGCTTTGCATGTTCAATTTGTGATTTTTTGCAATTCTATATCACTAAA
The DNA here is from genome assembly GCA_002080025.1 of Modiolus philippinarum. Taxonomy (NCBI): domain Eukaryota; kingdom Metazoa; phylum Mollusca; class Bivalvia; order Mytilida; family Modiolidae; genus Modiolus; species Modiolus philippinarum. The sequence continues at coordinate 36,662 of MJUU01036384.1, read as the reverse complement.
GGCTATTCAAGAATTGATTGTATGGGGAGGGAAAGGCACTTTTTATTTGAACAATAACATTTTAATTGATTTTCTGAACTTTTGATTGAAAAATATGTGAAACCACCATGCAAAACTTTTTAATTAAAGTGTCTTTCCCCTACCCATAGTCCATGCAAAACTTTTTAAAGTGTCTTTCCCCTACCCATACTATGGGTAGGGGAAAGACACTTTAATTAAAAAGTTTTGCATGATGGTTGATACAGAAAATTTTGGAATAGCCCTTATTTATTGTGCACACTTCTCAACTTCATATTGTATGGGGAATTGAAATGTCTTAAGACACGTGCCAGTGAAAATGTGTTTGGGCACCTCTCTGACACTATAAAACGTAACAACAAAACCCATTCAATTTACAGTGCAAATAACTCTTTATGGGACATGTTAGGCATTGTACCTTTCTGGCGTTTTGGTCCAAAGAAATCGGCGATTGTTGATCGCTTATTAGACATCATTAGATTTTGTCAATGTGCGAGGAAGTCATTAAAATACGTTTGATTTTGCCTTTGCATTCAAGCGCACAAATGACCATGTCACCAGCGATTAGGAACATCTTTGGCGCTTTCACCAACTGCAAAGGAAATCGATATCTTCCGAATAGTAACGTCGCTGACAACAAGCACGTGATCAGTTTTTCATGCCCCGATCGAAGGTATCTATCTTTTTTTTTGTATCATATATTTTTAAGCAACAAAATAGCCGGCGCTAATGTCAAAGTAGGCGGCGAAATCGCCGGCACTTAATGAGAACCCTGCAGGTGAGCTAAAAATCACAAACTTTAAAGTTCATACCCTGGTGATGATTCAGGCCAAGTTTGGTAAATATTGGCCCAGTAGTTTCAGAGGAGAAGATCTTTGAATAAAAGTTAACGGACAGACGACGGACGACGGACGCCAAGTGATGGCAAAAGCTCACATGGCCTTTGGCCAGGTGAGCTAAAATGGGTCAAAACACAGACCACAAAAGCTGTCAAAGCATTAAACAGAGAAAAAGTGAAGGGATATAAATAGAGAAGAAAGTGTTCTAACATAGGTCACAACAGATGTCAAAGGATTATAAGCATACATCACATGGTAGCTCACATGATAAATCACATGCCTGGTCCAGTTTCACAAGTCAGAGAATACTGCTGTAGGGATACAGTATGTATCACATGATCATGTTGTTGGATTTCATTTACCCACCAGTATGGCCTCTCACCATGTAGTATCCTGGAAAATATATATAATTTATTACCATCTGTTAATATTAAGGATGTACTGAAAACCAACTTTTTTTCGCTGATACTTACGAGTTTTGTTCGTTCTGATGAAGTTCGCGGAGATTAATTTTCACGCTTTCCTACTTTTGCTAATGCATTTATATAAGGATAAGAACTATTCCTGACGATTTATTTTCGTGATATTTTCATTCACGCGAAAATCGCGAAAATAAGTTGGTTTCAGTATTCTCCTGAGGTTTCAGTCTCTTTGAAATCTCGTTTATCAATTATTCTTAAAACCTGCCTTATGAGTGAAAATTTTTTATTGATTTATATCATATAATGATATTCACAAAAATTATGTACCAAGTCCAGCAGTTTTTGAGAAATTAGAAATTTCCAATTTTTGACCAAATCTGACCATTGATCTTGGTCAGAAATTAGCGTATTTTGGGTAGGGGTAATAAATATCATTTTTCATAAAAAGTATGCATCGTATTCATATGCTTCTATATTATTAAAGATATAATTGTCCCACTATTCAAAACAAAAAATGGTGAGTTTTGACAGTTAAGTTGATGGAAAATTTGAAAAAATCTCGAATTTTACAGATTTTACAATGTCTTAAATTCAATCAAAAAACTTTCTTATATAATCACAGACCTATATTTATTATTAGTGGTATTACTTCAGATTAATGAGATCTAACAATCTGGGAACTTTGACAGAAAACTTAATGGTAGAAATCAATATTTTAACCAAAAATGACCCCCAAATAGGCCAAATTTGAGGAAATTTGCACAAAACCACCAAAATAGGGGTTTTCAACTGATGATAGCGCAAAAAATATCCACACTTAACTTATGTTACATCTTCTGTATTGACTTAAGCTTTATTAAAATCACATTTTGCAGTTTGCCTTGCTTGAAACTGAACTTTAAAAAACAAATGTCAAGAATCTTTATCTACTTGCCATTTCAACACAGCATTTAGCCACTCAGAAATACATGCTAACCAAATAACTTGAATACCAGTATGTCGATGCAAGCAGTAGGATAAAGGGAAGTAAATCAGGAAAGCATATCGTGGATCACCAACTGTAGTTATAAACTGCATTAAACCACTATGGTTCTGAAAAATAGGCAATAACAAGATTGAATAAAGGGCTACACCGAGCGCAGCATGATACGACCGCAGCATGTCGAATACTGAAATTTGAACATGAGTGCAATTTAAATGAATGAGGACACAGTAAAGAGCTTGATACAGTAAATAAATGGATACAATAAAGAGCTTGAATCAGTTACAATTTTGGCCCCTTTAGCCCCTTTAGCTCAGAAACAGGAAAAGCTATGCCAAATTTGTTGACTTACTACTGAAAGCTTATATCAAGAAGAATCCAAAGAAAAAAATCTGATCAAAATCCAATGAATAATAAGGATTTCAAATATTTTGAAAATTACAATTTTGGCCCCTTTGACCCCTTGTAGCTCGAAAACGGTAAGAGCTACGCTAAATCCGCTGCCATTACTACTGACAACTTACATCAAGAGGAATCCAAAGAAAAAAAATCCTATTGAAATCCGATGAAAAATAAAGATTTCACATATTTCGAATATTTGCAATTTAGGCCCCTTTGACCCCTTGTAGCTCAGAAACAGTAAGAGCTACACAATATCCTTTGACATACTACTGACAGCTTATATCATATGAGGAATTCAAAGAAAAAAATCCCATCAAAATCCGATGAAAAATAAAGATTTCACATATTTCGAAAATTTGCAATTTTGGCCCCTTTGACCCCTTGTAGCTCGGAAACGGTAAGAGCTACACAAAATCCCCTGACATACTACTGAAAGCTTATATCAAGAGGAATTCAAAGAAAAAAATCCCATCGAAATCCGATGAAAAATAAAAATTTCAGGTAATCAGCAAATTTGCAATTTTGGCCCCCTTCTGCCCCTCATAGCTCAGAAAGGAAACAAGTTACCAAAAATATAAAAGTTGAGCGCATATTAATTTGTCATAAGGAATCTAATGAAAAAAACTGCATCAAAATCGGACAAAAAATGAAAAAAAATAGATTTTTGAGATTTCCCCCTTTTGGGACCCATTTATCTCATTAACGGTACATGTGACATGAAATCCGTTGACAAACTTCCGAATCCAAATTTCCTTTGGATCACACTGAAAGAAACCCCATCAAAATCCGATAAATAATAAATATTCTACAGCCCAATATATGAAGACACCTAATTTGGCCCTTTTTGGCCCTTTTTAAAAAAAACGGGCGGGGCCACAATACCTAAAACCAATCCCAACCTTCCTTTCGTGACAAGCAACATTATTTTAAAATTTCATAAGGATTGATCAACTAGAACTGAAGTTATCGCACAGAAACGAAGAGTCTACAGATGCCGACGAAGCCGCCGCCAGTATCATACCAATATACGACCTCAAAATTTTTTTTGCGGTCGTATAAAAATGAATTTGAGTGAAAATATAATTAAAAATAAAAAAAAACACTTCAGCTTAATATGAATTCCACTTCAGCAATGAATCTTCACAGTAAAGCTGTTTTTTTCAAATTTTATTTGTACAGTCTCTTTCCTAATTTCATAATTTAATCTATCAGCCTTTAGGATAGCTCTGCACTCATGCAAAAGTGCCTTCATTTCATCAAGACAATCAGGTCATTTTTTGTAAAGAAATACTTTGTCTGTCTTAAGATGGGTCATAGTTTTTACTGAATTCTTAATAAAGTTACAGTCTAAAATTCTTAAAATAAAGGGTCTTGCGCCAACGCTGGGAAAATAAAACTCCTTATGATTCCTCTTTGACCCTTTATCCAGACACAGTAATAAGAGCTACTCCAAATCAATTGACATATTACTGAAAGCTTATATCAAGAGGGATCCCAAGAAAAAAATCCCATGGAAATCTGATCAAAAATAAAATTTCACATTATTTAGAAAATAAAGGGCTACGCTGAACGCAGCATGATACGACCGCAGCATGTAGAACACTAAAATTTGAACAAGTGTAATTCAAAATGACTGAGGACACAGTAAAGAGCTTGATACAGTAATTTAATGGACACAATAAAGAGCGTGACCAATGATTAGCTGCACACAAACTAAAGAAAATAAAAATTAACCCTTATATAAATTCCTTATATATATCTGAAATGGTAATAGGTATGTCAAATTGGTCAACATATTACTTTAACTATATGATAAGAGGAATCCGAAGAAAGGAACCCCATTAAAATCCAATACAAAAAATATAAGATTTTACATGTACTGAAAATAGCAATTGCAGCCCTTTTGACCCCTTGCAGCTTGGAAACAGAAAGAGCTACGCCAAATCCATAGACATACTACTGAAAGCTTATATCAAGAGAAATCCAAAGAAAAAAATCCCATCAAAATCCGATGAAAAATGAAAATTTCAGGTAATCTGAAGATTTTCAATTTTATCCCCATTCCGCTCCTCACAGCTCGGAAAAAAAACATGTTGTCAAAAATCTGATGGTGCAGCTCTTTATCTATTTTCAAAAGGAATCCATTGCAAAAAACTGCATAAAAATCGGACTAAAAATAAATAAAATGAAATTTTTGAAAATCGTCCCTTTTGGGCCCATTTATCTCATGAATGGTAAATGCCACATAAAATCCGTTGACATATGCCTGATAGGAAATTTAATAAGAAACACACTGAAAGAAACCCCATCAAAATCCAATAAATAACAAATATTCTACAGCAAAATATGTGTAAACACCCAATTTTGCCCTTTCTGGCCCCTTTTTTTAAAAACGTGAGGGGCTAAAATAGCTAAAACTCTTTCCAGCCTTCCTTTTGTGCCAAGGAACACTGTGTTAAAATTTCATAAGGATTGGTAAACTCAAACTAAGGTTATTGACCAAAAACAAAAGTGTCTACAGACAACGACGACACCGGACGACAACGACGACGAAAACGACAGCGCCATACCATTATATAACCTCAAATTTTTTGCAGTCATATAAAAACTGTGGCCTTAGGTTAACTCAATATGAAAGTCACTGCATTTAAGAGATAATTTTGTCATACAGCTTAAACTGAAATAAAACTTACAATTAGCAATATACACGTAGCAGATTGTCATGTACTACCTAAAACCAACCTAAATGCCAAATATCATCGACCTATCATCACTAATAGATAATGAAAATTCAAACATGTTCACTAGACCTTGACACTTTTAGTTTCAGAGAAAATGACTTGACTATAAAATTGAGGTCAAGGACAAAAGCCATATGACTGACTGTTATGTACTACCTAAGACCAACCTAAAAACCAAATAACATTGATTTAAATTACTACTAATAATTACTTATTAGTTACTGAGACACTAAACTAATCCCAAAGACTTAACATGACGTTCATTGAACAGTGAAATTCAGGTCACAGGCAAAAGACTTATAGCAGACTGTCATGTACTACCCAAGACAAACCTACATACCAAATATCATTGAGCTATCAATTATAGTTACTGAGAAAATGACCTAATCACAAAAACATAAAACATAAAAGTTTACACTGCCATCGCCATCATCATTTATAATTTGTACCCCTCTGTCTCAATTTCTGGGCCTTTCGTTGCGGGCAAGATAAAAACAGCTCCACCTTGATAGCTCGAACACCCCTCTAGTCCAGTGGTTGTTTGAGCCATCTAAGTTCGACTGTATAAGACAATGGGACACTTAATAAAAGTGGTCAACAGGCATATATATTATAAATACCTTGAACAAAGACTGGATATTGTGTATAAAGGATACTCCTTGTAAGTGTACATAGTCCATAGCCCCAGGTTCCTTGATGTCCAGTATTTTATTTAGTGTTTCCATTATGGTGATGTCTGCATTCAAACTGAAAAATAGTTACCATATATTAACAAGAGCTGTCGCCGAATGGCAGCCAAATATACCCCCGCTCATTGAACCCTGAATCGATATGGTAAGTGCAAATTAAAGTTGGTGTGGACACAATACAGGTGTGGAAACAGTACAAGTTTGGACAAAATACAAGTATGGACAAAATGATATAATCTTCAAGAAAGAACTTTTCACAAGGGTTCCAATGAAAATACTCTGTCGAAATCAGACAAATATAAAATTCACCCTTTTTTCAGCCTATTTGACATTTTACAAAAGAATCATTACCATTAGAGAAATTTCATTACAACACTTTGAAAACAACTTTTCAAGAGGATTACAATGAATAAGTGTGCATCTCCCACAGCTTGACTTCACAATATCCATTCTTTAAATAATTTCTCAGAAAAAAAAAATCATTACATAGACATCAATAAAAGTCAAACTAAAATTATCTCCCCTTCCTGATTTCATAAAATAATTGCACTCCTTATATATTCAATATAGTGGAATTAAAAAAGATAACAGGAAACACCTACAATGGCCGAAAAACATAGCCACATGCCAGAAAGTAAATAGGAACTGCAAAAGAAAAAACCCACAATAAAAATACAAAAGACAAACATAAACAAAGATAGGAACTCGGGACAGCCGGACTTGGTACCGGCACTAGCAAAAGCCAGCGGTAGGGTTAAACCGGTATATGGGTACCCAAACCTCCCCTTTCTCTGTCCCGTTTCCCTAGGGTAGAATAAACATACGAATAAAACCCATACAGGTAGACTACTAACTCCATGACCACAATCTAGAAAGGAAAAATGTCCTTCCTTTGTCTAAAGTTTCATTAAAATCCTTCAAGTGGTTTAAGAGGAGTTGCGCTAGGTAACCCATACATAGGGAATCAACAAATAGTCAAAGTCGAATTATCTCCCCTTCCTGGTTACAGACAATAATTATATCCCTTCATGCACATCTACATATAGTGCTCTTCCTTTGTGTAAAGTTTCATCAAGTCCTTCCAGTGGTTTAAGAGGAGTTGCGCTTACGAGGTAACCCATACATAAGGGAATCAACAAAAAGTCAAAGTCAAATTATCTCCCCTTCCTGGTTATGGACAATAATTATATTCCTTCATGCACATCTACATATGGTGTTTTTCCTTTGTGTAAAGTTTCATCAAAATCCTTCAAGTGGTTTAAGAGGAGTTGTGCTTACGAGGTAACCCATACATAGGGAATCAACAAAAAGTCAAAGTCAAATTATCTCCCCTTCCTGGTTGCGGACAATAATTATATTCCTTCATGCACATCTCCATATAGTGTCCTTCCTTTGTGTAAAGTTTCATCAAAATCCTTCAAGCGGTTTAAGAGGAGTTGCACTTATGAGAAGTGTGGACAAACGGACAGACAGAATGGACAGGGTGATTCCTATATACCCCAAAACTTTGTTTGCGGGGGTATAATAAGACTATGATGCCAAAATCCCAATGAAAAAGACTTCAATTCTGTGCTTCCGTAAGCTTTAAATATTCAGGTTATTATTGATTGCTTAATTTTGGGTGCCCAGTTCTATGTGACCCATTTGCTACTCGTACTATCATACTATTGTACCTGGAGATTCTTTATTATACAAATTTAAACATTAACCCTTTCCAGGCAGACGATGCCTCAAGGCATCATGGGTCCTGTGGCTACTGTAATGTCCCTCATGGCATTCCATACTTAGGTAATAAAATTTCATGAGGCATGAAAGACAGATAGATACTAAGGTGAAGCAAATAACCCTAAAATAGCTGAGAATCCAAAGTTTCAGAGTTGCAGGACCCTATTTAGTACCCAAGGAAACCTAACAGTTGCAAAAAGAGAGATTTTGGTGAGGGTGGGCTGCAGAAGAAGGGGGTCCTATTCATACAAGTTAACCTATTGTAACCTGTTAGTGGGAGATCACCCACATACCAGCTTCACTTAGTGGGAGATTTCCTGTGAGTAATTTTTTTGTCCATCACCGACAAGAACAGCAAATGATGACATAATCCTTATTATTGCTCTCATCACAAAGTCTTGTGAATGGTTTAGTTTACTATCTAGAGCCTGAGAACTGCTGATCTATCTTACTGTCACATTACACAGTGCCGTAAAAAGTGGGGGTTGTAACAAATGTTTTGAAGGATGAACAAGAGCTTTCGCCGAATGGCAGCCAGTTATACCCCCACTCATTGAACACTGAATCAATATGGAAAGTGCAAATTTAAGTGTGTGTGGATACAATACAGGTGTGGACACAGTACAAGTGTGGACACAAAAAAAGTATGGACACAAGAAATACTGTGGAAGTACTTTTATTCGTGGGCATCAACTTTCGTGGTTTTCATAAATATCACTATTTCGTGTGTACTTAAATTCGTGGTTTCAAATTCCTTACATTAAGACTCTATGGAAGAATTGTAATTCGTCGGGATCTTAATTTCGTGGTTTGAGCGAACCACGAAATCCACGAAAATTGGAACCCCACGAACAATAGTACTTTCACAGTAATGGGAAAAAAATCAAATAAAGTTATGGTAACAAGAGCTGTCACCTAATGGCAGCTAAATATACCCCCGCTCATTGAACCCTGAATCGATATGGTAAGTGCAAAATTAAGTTGGTGTGGACACAATACAGGTGTGGACACAGTACAAGTGTGGACACAATACAAGTATGGACACAATGATATAATCTTCAACACAAGGGTTCTAATGAAAACACTCTGTCTAAATCAAACACATATAAAATTCACCTTTTTTCAGCCTATTTGACATTTCACACATCTACATATAGTGTTCTTCCTTTGTCTAAAGTTTCATCAAAATCCTTCGAGTGGATTAAGAGGAGTTGTGGGTACGAGGTAACCCATACATGGGGAATCAACGAAAAGTCAAAGTCGAATTATCTCCCCTTCCTGGTTTCAGACAATAATTATATTCCTTCATGCACATCTCCATATAGTGTCCTTCCTTTTTGTAAAGTTTCATCAAAATCCTTTAAGTGGTTTAAGAGGAGTTGTGCTTACTAGGTAACCCATACATAAGGAATCAATGAAAAGTCAAAGTCGAATTAACTCCCCTTCCTGGTTGCAGACAATAATAATATTCCTTCATGTACATCTCCATATAGTGTTCTTACTTTGTGTAAAGTTTCATTTAATTCCTTCAAGTGGTTTAAGAGGAGTTGCACTTACGAGGTAACCCATACATGGGGAATCAACGAAAAGTCAAAGTCGAATTATCTCCCCTTCCTGGTTTCAGACAATAATTATATTCCTTCATGCACATCTCCATATAGTGTCCTTCCTTTTTGTAAAGTATCATCAAAATCCTTCAAGTGGTTTAAGAGGAGTTGTGCTTACTAGGTAACCCATACATAAGGAATCAATGAAAAGTCAAAGTCGAATTATCTTCCCTTCCTGGTTGCGGACAATAATTATAATCCTTCATGTACATCTCCATATAGTGTTCTTACTTTGTGTAAAGTTTCATTAAATTCCTTCAAGTGGTTTAAGAGGAGTTGCGCTTACAAGGTAACCCATACATGGGGAACCAACGAAAAGTCAAAGTCGAATTATCTCCCCTTCCTGATTTCGAACAATAATTATATTCCTTCATGTACATCTCCATATAGTGCCCTTACTTTGTGTAAAGATTCATCAAAATCCTTCTAGTGGTTTAAGAGGAGTTGCGCTTACGAGAAGTGTGGACAGACGGACGGACAGACAGACAGACAGGGTGATTCCTATATACCCCCCAAACTTTGTTTGCGGGGGTATAAAAAAGGAAGTAGATAAGTTAGGGACTTGAAAAAGGGGACACAGAGTACAACTCATCATACTGAAGCTTCAGACCAAATATCAAATCATTACTACACACACAAGCTGAGAAATCCTTGATGAAAAATTTCAATATATGGCAATAATAGGAAAAAACAAAGTTTTCGTCGAACAGGAAGTAGATGAGTGATGGACATTAAAAGGGAGACACGGTACAACTCATCATACCAAAGCTTCATACCTAATATCAAGCCAAAAATTTTCAATATATGGCTATAATGGGAAACATAGGTAATCCACGATTACAAAGTTTGCCTTGTTATGGTACATTGTCAGAGATGCATGCATATGCAAGTTTAAATAAACCTAACATGTACAGTGACTGAGATCTGAACTCTTCAGTAAATTTGGATGTAAGTCAATCAAGCAGAAAATATAGGTCAAAGTGACCTAATTTTGCCTGGATGCTGACCTTCTGTCAGAAATGCATGCATATGCAATGAGTGAATGTTACTTACATGATCCTAACATGTATATCGTGCTTTCACCTGTTCTCGATAGTAACCAGTTCTCGATAGTTTTGTGCCTTTCAGTTTTGACATATAAAACGAATTCGAACGTGTCGTTTGTTCGTCAGAACTTTTCAAAAAGAACATCACTTAGTTCTTTGTCAGAGAGAACATGCCCATAATACGTAGCAAGGTGTTTATTATTGTCATGAATAAAATTTGCAGTTTTTGCCATGCTTTTCACTATTCAAAGTTTTCCTCAAACTTTGACGGGTTTTATATCGAAAACAAATTTACAGATATAAACAAATTTTGTATGTTCCTATAGGTAATGGACCTGCAATTCATTCCAGAAAGTAAATATACTGATGAAGCCGTTGCAGAAAAATATATGGAATGCCGTTAAAGTCATTTCTTATCACTTTCTATTCAATTTAGGAAGGATTTCAATTTGGGAATTTCTGTTGTTTGCCGGTTGTAATAGCCAAAAACCATGCGTAATTTTGCATACATAAATCATCAAACAATGACAATATATAAGGAAATGACAAAAATGCCAAGAATAATTCATAAATTAATAAATTGATAAATATATACAACAAAAAATAAATAAATGAAATAAAAAGACGCAAAAAAAAATATTTAAAAATTTACAAGTAATAATTGAAAGCATAAAAATATTACTGTACTGGAATTGATTATTTATGGTTAGAAAATTACAGGGATTATGATGTAACTTAACTTCATGCTATTTTATTGGCAAATTTGCCCTCCATACATACCTATCGAGAACTGGTGACGTCAAATACGTCATGACAAAAACTAGGATGTTGGGAAAAGTTTCAGTTCTGTGTACTTACTGGATGCTATCCCGTCATTTTTGACAAGTGTAATGGGCAACATCTAACAAACAAAAAGGCAAATAAATATTTTTAATTAACTGTACTAGCGAAAAGTTTAATACCATAAGCTATCGAGAACCAGCAACACCAGGATAGTGACTGCGATCAGAATGCAAACCTAAACTTGAATGAAAGTCATTCAAGCAGAAAATAAAGGTCAAAATGACCTAATTTTGCCAGGATGCTGACCTTCCATCAGAGATGCATGCATATGCAAGGTAACATGATCCTAACATGTATAGTGACTGAGATCTGAACTCAGACATAAACTTGAATGTAAGTTATTCAAGTGGAAAATATAGGTCAAAGTGACCTAATTTTGCCTGGATACTGACCTACTATCAGAGATGCATGCATATGCAAGGTTACATGATCCTACCATGTATAGTGACTGAGATCTGAACTCAGACATTAACTTGAATGTAAGTCGTTCAAGCGGAAAATATAGGTCAAAGTGACCTTATTTTGCCTGGATGCTGACCTTCCATCAGAGATGCATGCATATACAAGGTTACATGATCCTGCCATGTATAGTGACTGAGATCTGAACTCGGACATAAACTTGAATGTAAGTCGTTCAAGCGGAAAATATAGGTCAAAGTGACCTAATTTTGCCTGGATGCTGACCTACCATAAGAGATGCATGCATATGCAAGGTTACATGATCCTACCATGTATAGTGACTGAGATCTGAACTTGGGCATAAACTTGAATGCAAGTCATTCAAGCGGAAAATATAGGTCAAAGAGACCTAATTTTCTTGGGCTGTGAGATAGCCCAAGGTGCATATGTATACAAAGTTTGATGATCCTACCCTTCATAGTTACCAAGATATATACCTAAATGTGGACGCGGATGCAGACGCAGACGCTGGGGGTAATCCAATAGTCCTCAACTTCGTTGAGGCGAACTAAAAATCAAAGTTTTCGTCAAACAGGAAGTAGATGAGTGACGGACTTGAAAAGGGGAGACATGGCACAACTCATCATACAAAAGCTTCATACCAAATATCAAACCATTACTACACACACATTAGCTGTGAATCCTTGACAAAAATTTTCAATATAGGGCTATAGGAAATATTAAAGTTTTCATCAAACAGAAAGTAGATGAGCGACGGACTTGAAAAGGGGATACACAATACAACTCATCATAACAAAAGGTTCACACCAAATATCAAATCATTACAACAATCACAAGCTGAGAAATCCTTGATGAAAATTTTCAATATATGGCAGCTATAATGGGAAAAAACAAAGTTTTTGTCAAACAGGAATGAGATGAGTGATGGACTTGAAAAGGGGAGACGCGGAACATTACTCATCATACCAAAGCTTCACACCAAATATCAAATCATTACTACAAACACAAGCTGAGAAATCCTCAGTTGCCACAATCAAGCTAACATTGTAAGTTATACACTTGATCTTCAGTCTCTCAACTTTGTAGCTCGAACACATCTTGAACTACAAAATGTATATTTAAAGTCTGATAATGTTTTACTATATTTCTTTGTTGGGCTTTTTTGACACAAAACGTTCTTGCTAAGGACCACTTTCCACACCAGTTTTGAAGTCGAGACATCATTTTGTAAATAGCGGGCAATGAACAATTTTCAACATAGGTTTTGAAGTCTCAACATCAATATCTATTTGGAAACTAAATTTCATTGAAATCGTACAATGTTGAATATTCCCGCCTTTTTTGGTTGCCATTTTGAAAATGGCGGTCAACGAACAAATTTCAACACCGGTTTTAAGTCGCAACATCAATATCTATTTGGATACCAAATTTCATTGAAATCGGACAATGTTGAATTTTCCCTCCTTTTTTTGGCAGCCATTTGAAAATGGCAGTCAACAAACAATTTTTAACACCGGTTTTGAAGTAGTGACATAAATATCCACTTGAATACCAAATTTCATTGAAATCGGACAATGTTGAATTTTCCTGCCTTTATTGGTGGCCATTTTGAAAATGGCCATCAACAAACAATTTTCAACGTCAGTTTTTAAGTCCCAACATCAATATCTATTTGGAAACAAAATTGCATTGAAATAGGACAATGTTGAATTTTCCCGCCTTTTTTGGCGGCCATTTTGAAAACGGTGGTATACGGACAATTTTCAACACCAGTTTTGAAGTCGCCAGCATGGCAAACATTTTATCAATTTACACTGAACCTCCATCTTCTATAGTTTTCGAAATAAAAGACGAAAAATATGAAAATTTTGAAAATTCTGTGAAAAAGGCAATAACTCTTACAAGGGTTTTTAGATTTTCTTCAAAATTTCAGGGTGGGTAGATCTTGATATGCTGAACATTTCTGCAATTTACACTTGACCTCTATCTGTTACACTTTTTGAAATAAAAAATAAAAAATGCCCAACTTAAAATTTTACGGAAAAAGGGCTATAACTCCAAGATAGGTTTCACATTTTCTTCAACATTGCACAGTAGGTAGATCTCATCATGCTAATCAATATAGCCTTCATCAGATTTTTTATATCTGTAACGGTTTTTGAGTTATTGGCCAAAAATTGCAATTTACCCCATGTTCTATTTATAGCAACAGTGGCCATGTTGTTTGACCTACTGCCTAATCTAACATAATTTTGAGAAGCCATACTCTAGTGATAATTCAGGCAAAGTTTGGTTACATTTGGCCCAGTGGTTTCAGAGGAGAAGATTTTTGAAATTGTTGACAAACAGACGGACGGACGGACGAACGACTGACGCATAGTGATACCAAAAGCTCACATGTATAACCCTGAAATCTGTCATTTAAATATCAGCTATTTTGGTTGAAATGATAGGGAAAATTAGCAAATTTAAACAATAAGTTACACCACAGCAGACTTATTCTTTTTGAAATTATGGTGTCCTAGCACTTATTTCATTCATATAATATATAAGTAATCAGTGGTTGGGTACTGAGTGAATGAAACAAGTGTCTGTAAGTTGTGCAAAGCCTGAAAAGGACTATTTTTCTACTAGTAATTACGTTTAACTTTTTCAATATTTATCTTCTAAAATTGTAGATTTTTAGCTCTAAATTTCAAGTTTTATACATCCAGAACTGAAAACCATTCCCAGAATATACTATAAAGGAAAAACAAAATAAACTTTGAAAACAAACCAATTAAATAAACAATTTAATTTTACCTGTACATGACAAAATGTTGAAGTGTACATTGTATTTCTTACAAAACAATATATTCAAAGAAATTTCAAAGTACCAGCCAAATAGCCTGACCAAGGCACCCTATTTTTGAGCAGGGCAGTCTAATATTTCAACAAAGTTGTATAAATATATTGAATTTAGGTCTGGTAGCATTTTGAGACAAGATTTCTACTCTTGAATTATATTTTTCATAAAGTTTGACAGAGATATAAATTATTTTCTACATGGTTTTTAAAATTGTTATTGCCCATATCAAACCATACAAATTTTATATTCAGATGATGTTTATTTCACTGAACTTGATTACTCTTTATTTAGGGGCCAACTCTGACCTGCCGTTGGGTGTGGGGTTTCCTCACCGTTCATTGANGATCTTATGGTGGCTTTGAGTTGTTATTACTCCCCTTTGGGTCGTTGTCTCTTTGACACATTCCCCATTTCCCTTCTTTTTCCTATTATCAAAAAAATAAGTAAAAATCAAAATTCATGTTACCTGTTCATTCTGACACAGGAATGTAATTGAGTTAACTTAATCTTGTTAACCTACTGAACACCTGGTGGCTAATTAACAACTCCCAAGTTTTATTACCCTTTTTATTGTACCTGTCTCTGTCAGACCTACTGCCTGAAATGTAAAGTTAGACATGTCAGACGTTGGACATCTATCGACATGTCAGACGTCGGACATCTATCACAATAAGTCCTTGAGTGTACTGTAGTACCCATGAAAACCTAGCAGTCACATAAAGAGAGATTTTGGTAAGGGATGGGCTGGGAAAGAAGAGGGTCATATTAGAATATTCTGTTTTGCAACGTGCATTCCAATGACGAAAACCAACATGCTAGACATAAGGTCATAAGACAAAACACATCTGGTCTGGACAGGCCTACACTTATCAAAATTGTATGCGCATAACACTCTGTTGTATGTCTGGCACACAGACAACTATGTATCAAAACTGAAAATAGCAACAGTTGGTTCGTAACAACTAAAAAAATTTTACGTAAATATCATCTACAAGAAGGACATGTCTACTTGAACACTACCATAAGAAAAAATGAATGGATCAGAGAAGTAAAATCAAAAATAAATAAATACTGGGAAAATAGAATTATAACAAATGCTGAACTTTATGAATCTTTGGAATATTTGACAAATAATAATTTGAAAAAATGGAAAATCCATTCAATCATCAGTGGAAATTCCATGTCTCTGAAAGACATTGAAAGACTACCAACACAATTACATGTACGTCTTTTAACAGGAACATATAAACTTCAGACAAAACGAATTAAGTTTTATAAGAATGAAGACAATCCTACATGCTTGCTCTGTGGTATAGGCCCGGAAACAGTGGAACACTTCTTGTTGAAGTGTATCAAATTATAACATATAAGGAAAACTGTCTTCCAAGAATATATGGCAGAATTTAATATTTTCAACAATAGGACGGACTTAGAAAAACTATAACTAATTCTAGACAACACTGAACTGCTTAACTCCAAAAGCCACGCAGAACTCAGTACCGCTAGTATGAAAGTTATTTCAAGAAGATATCTATATAGAATACATGTAGAGAGATTTAAAATAATAAATGAAGCTTATAAACATTAATTCCTATATGGAGAGGTGGGGGGAGGGGAATCCAACTGTAGAGGAAGGATATAGTATCTATGCCTGGTCAAGAACTATTATGACCGTTACAATTAGTGCTGTCATCTATGAGATATGTTAAACAGTGAAGTGCGCATTTTGTCATCTATGAGATATGTTAAACAGTGAAGTGCGCATTTTATCTTTTAATTACAAGCTTAATTAAATGCTTGCATCAGTTTATTAATCAAGAACTACAAATTTTACTAACATTTTAGTGCTGATTTTAATAAGTGGAGCCTATAGTGATTTTAGACAACAAACGAGTGGAATATATAGTGCTTTTAGATTTTAGATTTTAAAAAAGTGAAGTATATAGCTCTTTTAGATTTTAACCAGTAGTGCTACTAAACATTTTACAATGTACTTACACTTCGACTTTAAATCCTGATAACAATTGAGGGAATAGGAAAAACTTTTTAGATCTTAACGTAACATGTTTAACTGATACCTAGAATTTTATACCATCAGTGGAATTTTAAGATTTTAATAGTGTTATATAACTTTTAAGCGAGAAGTAAGAGCTGATAGAAATTGAGACAGTTATACAATGTGCCCACTGTATTATAAGCCCCCTTACAATGTGGATGGTGGATGTACATAAAAATTTTAAATTTTAATCTTAATGGTGATTGGTTTTATATTCACATGAGCACAATACCGCCATTGCACCTGCACGGATAAAGAAAAGGTGATTTGCCAATTACCGACTTTGGTTCCGTTCTTTAAAATTTTGACTCAATCAACGTCACGTGACACCGGACAGGTTGTCACATTTACCGAAGAAACCCTTATAAATCAGCATTCTGGTATATGAAATCTATTGGGATATAAAGCAAATCAAACAGGCACATAAAAGGTCATATTATTCTGATAAAGTTCACCAAAGTCGAAGTTTGGAATCCTTACAGGTCAAGAGAAAATAATTTTTACATTTTGGTTAGTTTACGTTGGAAACTAACCGTGTTTGTCCGGTCTAGAGTTGCTTCCCTTTGTCCAAGTTTGTAAAGCGCGAGGTCAAATTCGGGAATTCCGTTTGAATTGGCAAATGGTCTATTGTTCTACAATACAATGGTATGGTTCTCCTTAAAAGGAGGTGAAGATCCAGAGGTAAGGTAAGGTAAGGTTGATAGACCTACATACATTTGTAACAAAGTTCTGATCAACATCCAAAATGTAATAGTTTGAAATCAATATTTGCAACAAATTGAACAAAAAAGACTCTGGTATCCAAGATAATTTACAAGGCTTCAGAAGTTTGGAACTGTAGCAGTTACAGTAGTAGGGTGGCCTTTAAACAACTATGTAAATCACAGAACACCTGTGATTTCATTTAACATCAAAACAACATGTATCCTTAAACATACTAGGCCTACTGTCTATTAAATCCCTTTTGGAATTCGAAGGCAGAGATGTTTTTTGATAGTATCGCCTGTTTCCGGTGGCAGGCAATATCAAAAAACATCTCTGGCTTCGAATCCCAAAAGGGGCTAACTAACGTCCAACAAGCAACCAGTCATACTTGTTTTACCTATTGTTCTGACAAAGCACTTTATTATTGGTCTTTTTCTATGGAATCAAGACTGCATTTTCCAGGGGACTCTTCCACTTCCACGTCAGATTTGCTTCCGGATGTCCAAAAATCATTATAAACATGACAAACATCCAACCTAATTGGAATTATTTCCGGGACAATTGAACACTAATATTTAAAACACATTGTTTTTTTAAACGTTTTAGCTACAGTTTGAGACTGAATTAATAAAAAAAAAATACAAATAAATGAATAAAAAATTTACAAGCGAAATTCACCAACATTACTAGACTCCTTAAACCGTTCACACTAAAAAGCGCCCGGCGAGTGTGCCCGGGAAGAGTAAAAAGCGCCCGAAATATATAAATCTATTAATAATGGTGGTGTTCTATTATATTTTTCTTTCATTATAAATTTTTCGGGCTATAACGTGATTCTCCCCCGTGATTATCTACGGAAGCGTATTGTTGCCACATGAAGAAAAAAAATTATCTTATACTGATTATGAAATAATATCTCATAATTATGAAAATAATATCTCATAATTATGGATAATTATCTCATAATTATGAGATAATATTTCATAATTATGAGATATTATTTCATAATTATGAGATATTTTCTCAAAATTATGAGATAATAAGTTTTTAATGTACTTCTTAGCCGAAACTAGTAATCCAGGCGCGGATCCAGACAATTTAAAAAGGGGGTTCCAGTGAGAAATGTGGGAAATTTCTAAAATTTTTAGGGTATTTTCTTACTAGAACACCAGGATGTTCATTAAAAATACATGATTGTCCAGAGAAAATGGGGATTCCAACCCCCGGAACCGGCCCCTTGGATCCGCCAATTGATCGAGCAAACTGTCCAGGATGCCAGCAAAAGTAAATTTCCTTAAATTGAAGAACCCGTTAACCGGTTCGTTCTTTAGCCTAGGGAATATAAACCAGCATCTTCTTGTATGTACGACCGTTATATGTAAGTTTCTAATGCATTTATATTAGTTTAATTTATCTTTAAACAATCTTCACAACAGTATCCAACTATAACAGGTCTTAGTTTATTACCTAACTTCTTGTATAAAACTATTTTATTTGTACCCTTTTTCAATATAAAATTGTGATCTATCCGATAATAAGTCATACACAAAACCAATATACCACCGATGGTCATGGGCTTTCCTTTTCTGATGCAATATGTTTTGTACTATTAGAAAGTTGTAACTTGCGGAATGTAAATGAACATATGCTGAATAAAAATAAGACAGTAAAAGAATTGTTTCTTTTGTTCCTCTTCTTGTTTTTTTTTTATTATTAGTTCAACACTTTCAAATACTGACATAATCAATTTATGGCCACTGCGTATTAATTCTTTTTTATCTTTGACTTATTAGAAGCTTGTATCTATCAATAAAAGATATGTTATACAGGAGCGAATCCTGTCAATGTATACCCTTATTTTATTATGAACGAGGAGGTTCGCCAAGATTGTCTCGACAAAATATGTGATTAATTTGCTATGACGCATAGCAGGTAATCAAGACGATAAAGTATTCTAAGAGTTTTCACGTGAATTTATATTTAGTATACGCATGCAGGGACAGTGTATAATCATGTATATTTTCCCTAGAATCGATTTATACTGACAATAACAAATATTTATAACAAAACTGTGATGTAATATAATTCAATTACTCGGGATATTTTTGGATGACTATTTCTTCGTATGTTACTTTTGTGAAAACGAAGGTACAAAACAAAACTTTCTAGAAGGAGGCAGTAATCTTTGCTCTCTGATCTCAGTGTTTGATCAAGCTATACTGGGAACTATAGTTCCTTGTCTAATTCCAATTTGAAGAAAAAAGTTTTTTCAACGTTGATTCGTAGAAGATTTTTTTTTATTTCAAATACAGTTTAACAAGAATAATACTTGATATAAAACAGACAGAATAAGAATATTTTTATTTATATAAAAAATAATTCATGTTTGGTTGAAATGTTAAAAAAATTTAAAAAAAAAAATTAGTAGAGGCTCTCCAGTGTCTATATCGCCCGCTTGCGGGGACCATGGCCACCAGGACGGGACATAGATAGTACAAATAACCTCAATGTAAAGGATCTTTTTATCAAGTACGTTAATAGACCTTGATGTCATGATATCCAAAGTTAAACTACTACTAATCATGATATATTACCTGCTAGCAGCAATTCTGGATAAAGTGCAGACCAACTGATCACCTTGTAAGGAAATATATCAAGACCGTTGTGCCCAAATTAGTTTTTAAAATGGTCGATTATAGTTTCAGGGAAACCCTTTGAATTCTTTTACAAAGGGTCCAATGTTATACCCCGGTATTTTGTTCCCATTGGCGGCCATCTTGAATGTGATGCAGAGTTGCAAGACACAATTTCAAAGACGAACAAATAAGCACAATGGCGACCACTTTTGGTTCCAATTGGCAAAATACTTTCAGAGGAGATCTTTGAATGATTCGTTATGGGGCTCAATGTTAAACTTAGGTTCTCGCTGGCGACAATCTTCGAAGAGGCGCGGACTTCCCGTGAATATTTAAAAAAAAATACTAGTACCACCCAAGGATCATTGTGACCAAGTTTGGTACTAATTGGCCTTGTGGATTTATAGGAGAAGATCTTGGAAGCCTAACTAATATGTCCAAAATTAAATTATGCTCTGTACTGGCAGTCATCTTGGATGCAGTGCAGACCTGCCGGACACATTTCCAAAAGTGGGCGACTCAGTTTGGAGCAATTGGCCAAGTACTTTCAGAGGAAAACAAATTGGATCTGCTTCCTCTTAGATTCCATGTTTAACTAAGTTTCCCGCTAGCAACCAGAAGAGGAGATGAATATGTTTTCCCATATGGTCCAATTCTAAATTAATTTTTAGGTCTCGCAGCCCACTACCTTGGATGAGATGCAAAACAACCGGACACAATTTCTAAAAGGGACCACCAAAGGACTATTGTTACCAAAATTAGTTCGAATTGGCAAAGCAGTTTCAGAAGGGAATTTCTTTGAATTTGTTTTCCCAAAGGTTCAATGTAAAACTAAGTTCCCTGCTTGCGGCAATCTTGGATGTTATGCAGACTTGCCGGATGCGTTTTTCAAAAGGGCAAACTAAGGCCCATGTGACCATATCTTGTTCCAATTGGTGAAGAACTATCTTTATTCCCCATAGTCTCCAATGTTAAACTAAATCCCTACTGCCAGCCATCTTGGATGAGCAGCGAACTTCCCAGATTCATTTTTCAAAAGGGATTACCCAAGAATTTGTGTGACACAATTAAGTTTGGTTTTAATATTGGCTTTGTGGAAACAGAGGAGATCTTTGAAAGCTTTCCCATAGGGTCCAATCTTCAACTGCCGGTGTCCATCTTTGGACTATTGTAAAGACTATTGTAACGAAGATAGGCTCCAATTTGCTGTGTGGCTTCGAGGAGACGATCTTTGAATGCTTTCTGATAGGATCCAATGTTATACTTAGTTCCATACCGACAGCTATTTTGGGTGAGGTAAGGAATTCCAACTTAATTTGTGATTTTCGAGTTAAAAATGCATATTCGTTTCAAGGAACAGATGTGTTCCCTGCACTATTATATAATTTGAAGAATTGTTAAATCTATAATAGAGTGACAAAGTTCAATAAAATCTTGAAAGAGGGAATTTCAATAAAGACCAGATCTTGCAAACAACATAATCTGCAAGTTTGGTTTAAGTCTGATTTACAGTTTTGATGAATTTGAGGATATACAAACTACATTTTTTTTCTGGACCGGAGAACCTCTTAAAACTGTAAAATAGAAAAAAAATAAGAATCAGGCGCACAACTAGATCAAATGAACTAAATATTCCACAAGTTTGATTGGAATATGAGTAGCAGTTTTGAAGGATTTGCCGATTAACAAACCAATTAATAAATGCTAAGTGAAAACCTACAATCAGTTAGATCTAAAGTTCAAGTATACAGGTGCACAACTATAGACCAGGAGAACGAGATGATTTACCATAACCCAGAAACGAGATATGTTTAAAATCAAACTAAAATTATAACCAATCTGATAACAACTATATTACACTACTCAAGCACAACGGTATTGGTGTAGATGAAATTCAGATGCCATTTTAAAAAGTAAGCTGGAAAAAGTTTATGAAATTAAAGAACCTTAGTGAGCATGCTCACATACCCAGCGCCCCAACATATCAGATAATCCTGCATTATTGAAAAATTATCATGTAGTATGCACATCTCAAACATGCACAATCATAATGCAAGATGTAAACTTCATATTTAGAAAACTGTAAGAGGAGTTATCCGGACAAAAACATACTCTATATAAGCAATATTAGCATTAAAATGACAAAGTTCAACGATGTGTATTTTTCTCATACATAACCAAAAATCAAATTCAAATGGTATGCACATCTCTGATATATTCGCAATTATTAGATGCAATATAAAACTTCATACCTAGAGGACTATAGAAGGAGATATCTGGACAAATCATGTACCCAAAAAGCAATTTATTTTGCATAAAAATGACAAGTTCAACAATGTCCATTTTTTTTTAATAAAAATTATCAAAAATCAAAATCAAAGTAGCATGCAAATCTTTAATATGTGCACAAACAAAATGCATCTTTAATATGTGCACAAACAAAATATAACCTGCAAAATGAAAAAAAAATGTATCTTAAAAAACTGTAGGAGGAAAAATGTACCCTATAAGCAATATTTTCCATAAAAACGACAAAGTTAAACAATGTGTATTTTTTCAGAAATTTATCAAAAAAA